>JASAND010018200.1:0-24320 GCA_030248195.1 Trissonchulus latispiculum
GCCAGTCAAAGTTGGAAAAGCGGCAAAGATCAAAGGTTTTCGAAAATAGAAAAAATTGAATAACTATCGTAATTCATGACGAAATGAGCTGATATTCGGGATTCAAAATGTTTAAATGTGATTCATAAAGTTTAATCTGAGCTGAATCCAACGATATAAAGTTTTCGCGGCTACAGCTTAAATTTCCCCAGCAACGAATTTTTAAACAATTTCCTATTTCAGCTGATTTCTGACAAGTTGTGCTATATTGTGCATTGATTTGCTGCAAATAGTGTAAACTAGCCAAAACCTGCTAAAAATTGAAATTGTTCAAAATTCATTACGGGTGCAATATAAGTCGTAGCCACGAAAACCTTTATACCGTTGGATTCAGCTCAGATTAAATTTTATGATAATAAGTTATTTTTTACCCACTTTTTGGTTGAATTCACATTGTCCAAATTTTGGGTCAAAAAGTGGTATTTTTCGAAAAAATCGATTTTCAAATCTTTTGAAAAACCACATATATCACATGAAAGCTAACACGTAAGCGGTCCTGAAAATCCAATTTAAAAATTTTTGCATTGAGTGAGTCGCGAGTAATAGCCAGTCAAAGTTGGAAAAGCGGCAAAGATCAAAGGTTTTCGAAAATAGAAAAAATTGAATAACTATCGTAATTCATGACGAAATGAGCTGATATTCGGGATTCAAAATGTTTGGGACCTGGGCTAATTTTTCACCGAGCGGCTAGTTCCTGACTTCTACTGATCTTTCAAAACTTAAAAAATCGGCTTCTTTTGATGAATTTTAATTTTTTTCAAAATTTTTTTCAACCAAAAGAAAGTTCATGCCATGACGGTTCAGAAAATATATACATTGCTGCAGCAAAAATGTACCGGTAATTCCGTATAAACAGAACAATTTCTCTCCCTACATTTTTGGTCAGACTTTAGCCACAGATAAGTTGCAACCATTTGAAATTTTTCATGCTAGTGTAAAATATGGGCAGAGCTAGGGAATTAAACCGCTGAGCTCACACACCAAATTTTACGTGGAACTGTGCGCAAAGAACGCTGACCGACGACTGCGGGTGGAGATCTTTAGTCCAAAAGGCTCTTTTCCACCGACTTGCCTCGCCAAAGGGGGAACCGACGATTTTTTTGGGGGACGCCAACGGGGCGCCAGATAAAATGGGGGACACGCACGCAAAATTTAAGCTCAGCTATAAATCAGCTCCGGGCTATTCCCAGAGCTCTACCTAGCTAGAAAGAGAGATCAAATCTAGTTAAGCTAATAAACAAGAATAAATTAAGCAAGCAAAAGACAACTGGCGGGTTTATTAATACGCACACAGGGCAGTTACGACAGGGAAATCCTTCCGGGCTACCCAAAGAGGGCATCCCGCAAAACAAACAAAGCAAGGGTACAAAAGGGAATACAAACAAAAAGGGGAGGGAACCAGCAGAGCAATAGGGGAAAGGGAGGGAAACAACTAAATTAGGGGAGGGAAGTTAGCTAGAAAAGGCAGACCCGGGGGGACGGGGGCAACCCCGCAAAACAGGGAGGAGAAAGGGAGGGGAGAGTTAGGAGTTAGACAAAAATAAAGTTGAAAATAGTTAGGGGTAAGAAAAGAGATTAGAAAAGGTAAGTTAAAATTGATTTTCAAAGAAAAATGGAAACAAAAATACTTACGTTTTAGGTGTGGATACGTGAAGGGTGGGGGCCCGACTTAGAAACCCGACCGTAAACCCTCAGTAGATTGAAAAACTCCCAACTGACGAAAGGGTGACGTAAGCGTCAAAGGAGAATTTTGTTATGCGTTGGGAACGGCGGGTCTGTCTATCTTTGCTAAGCCAAGAAGAACTAAAAATTAATGCAATGTTAAGTTTAAGCTCAGAAATAAGTGATTTTAAATAATTTTGAAAGGATGAGCATAAAGTTAGCACTGCAAGATATTTAAAAGGGTTTTCACATACAAAATAATACAGAATCATTGAGCTTCCCAACAATTATAGCAATACAATATTTATGGGGAATTTGGGGGGATTTGGGGGAGTTTTTAAAAAAAAACAGCGAAAGTGGGTATTGGGAAAGGACTTGGAAAGGGGGTTGTAGCAGGGTTGCTATTACCCACATTACACTAGTGCAGAAGAGCATGAGAAATCGTGTCAATCAGCTGCCGGCATCTACAGTTAAGTTGACAACTGAAGTGTTGCAGTGTAGTGCAGTGTACTGACAACTGCAGTGTAAATGCTCAATGTAGATGTAGATGTAGAGGTAGATGTAGAGCCCACTGAAAAATGCCAACTTAAGAATAAATCATACCTAGTTTTGACACCGCATCCCAAAGAAAGCTGTCAGTTCCATTCGTGGAATACCATTGTTCGACAAATCCATGGGAAACAGCTGGCTATCTGGCGATGGCAATATCTCGTTGACTTGGGTTCAACCTGGTTCGCAAACTCGCGACTGCGAAGGGATATCCGATCAAGGTCTTCCGTTTCGCAGACGCAATACGGTGAAGTAAACGCCATCAACCACTGAAATTATCCACTGTCCTCAAAAGAAGATGAGAAACAAGCACCTAGAAAGGCTAGAGGAGATTATCCCGAAGGTGAAGTTCCTACGCCACTTTCACATGAGCACGGATTTGTTTCCACTGACCTGCTCTCTATGCGTGCGTTACTAGGCCAACATGATATATACGCTCGAAGTGGAGGCGACCTAATACAATCTTGCAGATTACCCATGGGATTAAAAGATAGTGCCTCAGTTTTCCAGAGGTGTGTTTCCAAAACCCTTGAGGGAATTTCCCGCGTAGGTTCGAACCCTACTCGCAGCGCCACTTGTGATAACTTAATCACTGTACTGATAACATGACTATATCGTCAACAACGCTATAGGTAAGGTGATCAAATCTTAACTATCTCATTAACGTTTTACGGAGTGATCAGTACATCTTCTCAACTCTTTAGAAGGTCTTCATAATCGCTGTTACTTTAGGGAGAATAAAATCTTTTAAGTTTTCGTATATTCCAATGCTGACCGTCTGAAAGCTTGTAGGTGCATCTTCCAGTCCTTTCCAACACAGCTAATGACCCAAACCAAGGACTGTTCCCTTTTGGTACCCTGGGCCGATAGACGAGCACATTTTCACCAGTTGAAAATGGGCCCTTTGATGTTTTCCTTCATGTCGAATTTTGAATGAATCAGAGATTCAGTTCCTACCAAAAAGGACTCCGAATGCTCTAGTGAGATCCCAATACATTTCAAGGTTGGTGAGTCTCTCACCAATAATACCGCGATGCTTAGACGACTGTCATTGATAAGCATGCCTATTCTGTAATATGTGACCTACTGAACGAAGTTACAGCACAGTTGGAGCGACGCCGTAACGTTGATTGAAGCACTTCCTTACTTCATCCAATCACGAATACACCAAAAAATTCAGTTGTTCCAAGGAAGCTGGTCCACGTCGTTCGAATTTAACTTTAGGCAGACCATTTTTCATCAGGTTGTAATTTATCAGTGCTCGGATCTACAAACTCACATTTCCTTAAACGACCTGATGCAAGGGTTTTCACGACAGATAAAAATTCTGGAAGAACTTGGACTGAAAGGAAAGAAGACTTCAGTAGATGCAGCTAACGGACTCATCAGTCAGATTGTGTCAGTCAATTAGCCCTCGTCCTGACTAAATTTATTCCTCAACAGCTGTTGTCCTGCAAACCATAGGAACTTGAGGACAAGTTTCCGTCAAGGGAGGGATAATGTAACAGTGTAACAAGCTACAATTGACATTTTCTTTACTTATCTTTAAATTTTAGTGTGATCTATTATCTATTCGCGACCATGGCTCCATATTTCTGTAACAGTTAGTTCTAATATTTACATTTCCTATTCATCCTGCCTCACGCTCATGTTTTTGATAAAATTGCCGCAAAGGTTACTAACGTTCAGCGTTGTCATTTTTGTTGTTAACCTGACTGCTGTCGCTACCATGCAACTTCAACTGCTCTCGCTATTTTGATTCAACTCATTGTATTTTTACGTTGTAGTACAGCCAATAAACAACAGAAGTACGACCAAAAAATGTGTGTACAAACTTCGACCGTTTATAGCAGATTAACCTTTGGAGTAAACCCAACAATGTATATATTTTTAGAATCCTCAGGAACCCGAAATTTCGAAAATCCGGAAAAATCCGGAATTCCTGGTTTCATTCACGGAAAATCTAAAATTTTTAGTTTTTCGCCCAATTTTTATCGCAATCAAAATTTTGTTTTCAGGATCGAATATGAGCTGGTCCCGCTGCATATTTTTGCTCTTAGAAATTTTTCAGGAAAAAGCACCCAGTTCCCGAAATTCACGAATTCCGGATTTCACTCTAGCTTGGAGGGTATCAGCGAATTGCGAGAACTGGGCTCATTTCTGCGAATTGGTTCTATTACCAAATTTGTTGAGCTCATCAAGAGCTTTCGAACGATACCCATATTGTAGGGTTTTGGAGAAAAGTTTTAAAATCCGGAAAATCCGGTTTTCTCGAATTCCGGGAATTGTGTGCATTTTCATGAGTTCATTGCATTACAAAAGTTGTTCAACTCGATACGAGCTTTCGAATGATACACATCGTGTGGGTACTAGAGATAATTTTTTAAATCCGGAAATTTTGAAAACGCGGAATTCCGGAAATTGGGTGCTTTTTCCTGAAAAATTTCTAAGAGCAAAAATATGCAGCGGGACCAACTCTATTCGATCCTGAAAACAAAATTTTGATTGCGATAAAAATTGGGCGAGAAACTAAAAACTTTAGATTTTCTGTGAACGAAACCCAGAATTCCGGATTTTCGAAATCTCGGGTTCCAGAGGATTCTAAAACGATATACATTGTTGGGGTTTACTCCAAAGGTTAATCTGCTATAAACGGTCGAAGTTTGTACACACATTTTTTTCGTACTATAGGTCTTGACTTGAGAACTGTATTTGGGGCGTGCCACAGCCTTCGCGTTCTGGATTATTCAGTTTTGCCGAGCCTTCTTGCCTTACCTTTGACTCTTCTTCAGCCAAGCACGTTAAAAATTTGTTTCAAATAATTGATCCCTTTATTTTCTCGGCGTCTAAAGGATTGAGTATTGGGTGATTACTAGTAATTCCTTTTAATACAAACGAATCCCTTTTACAGAGTCCAATTTCAACAAAACAAACCGCTTCCCACCAGAAAGTTTGATTTAATCACTGGATCTGACACTGCATGATGCATTATCAGTTGTCGTAATGAATCAGCATCGTAATTGACGTCCCTTTCATTACGCTTAACTCAGTTAAGTTTCATGCCAGAATTTTCACGAAAACAGCTCTGAAACCCAAGCATAAAACTTAAAAATCTGATTTTGTTTGATTGACTGATTGATTTATTTTATTTGACCTGATAGAAAATTGGTCGATGCCCAGTGCACTAGTGCTACCTAACAACTACGAGACGAGATTTGAAATATACAGGAGAAATGAATTATATGCATTTCAGTGACAATGTTCAGAACTTCTGATTTCTACCTGATCTTCGTCTTAATTTTTTGTCAAAAAGTATAAAATTAGTGCTAAAATTCTATCCACAATACGTGCGTTTCGGAGCAAACGGATTACAACAACACAAGATCAAATGTTAACAACCGCATGGACGGGTCTTAATAGACTTGTTTCGAACACCAAATCCTGAAGATAGGCTTTAAAACACGTTCACAGTACATCATTCGTTGCAAGCCAGATAGCTGAGACTACAGGGTATTTTACACATTTTGGCTTGTTTACAGTTTGTAAGACAATAGAGTATGTAAGAACAACGAGTAAAAGAATACAGATATTTTTCAGGAAAAATTCCCGTGGCAGTGGACAATGCTTCCGGTGACTGGAGCGCCTTAATTTACATCACAGTGGCACGTTCGTCAATACGCTCAGGCGTCAATAGTCACATAGATCATCTTGTCGGAGGCGACACGGATTACGAAATGAATTTGATATTATTTGCATTGCAAACCATTTGCTCCAGTGTCTATCAGCCAACTACGTTGAGAATAGATATCGAAACGGGGCAAGGAGCTGGCTTGGCGACTAAGTTAATGTATTAATTATGATATGCAACAATATAGGCTTACAGACAATGATTATAAATTGACAGGACTTGTAGTTATGAAGTAACATGTCGTTGGTCAGCACTCGACCTTGTAGTGCTAGTTTGAAATGTGTCTCAATCCCTTCTTAATACAACGAGGTAGCAATGGTTCCGGTGTGGGAGCGCATCTGCACTTCTTTTTTCGAAAATAAAACAGATATGCTCAGATGTAACTTTAAACATGTGGCTGCCGCTGCTAGGGTTATGCAGAATACCTTTGTCTGAAAGCGAAAGCTTTATTATCAAGTTTGTTTCTGACAGACAGTGAACTTTAGTAGCGTACTCAATAACCTTGGCGTTCTGAAGTTACTTCAAATCATGCATTCATGACTTCTCATTTACACTAACATTAATGAAGAATGTTGGCAAAAAGGTCATCTTTGCCAGCAAATAGTAGCAGGTTGTGGCGTTTCTTTCATACAGAACGTATCGTGGTCTTGGGTTGTTATGATACAAGTAGTAGTTTTGCATACAGCCTGTCGGTGCTATTAATCCAATATATCCAAGTGATTCAATTTATCCACTATTATTGGACTACAAATCAGACAGTTATAAGCAATATGTCAAGTCAAAGGTAATTAATCAGCTAAGGACATTACAGCTGTTTATTAGTTTTAGTTTATTAGTACTATTAAGTTTTTCTTACACACACTAAGTTTCTCGATTGAATATCCAAAAAACTGGCATTCCTAAAAATCCTTAAGCAATACAGAGCGAATAAATATAAAGAAAGTTAAAATTAAAAAAGTGGGACAGGTAACTTGAGCAAACCTCAGTGAGTCGCCGGTCAGAGGTTCGCAGTTGACGATACTTATGCGTCACCAACATGCTTCTGACTGCCATCTCCGTGCTGATCGAAGCTTAAACAGAAAAAGTTTAAATTGCTGACTGAGACTGAAACAGTTTGGCATTTTAGAAATCAAGCAATTAGGTAGACCGAAGAGTACTTTAATTACACTACCAATGGCTTAATGGAAAATATGTAGTTTAAAAAGTTTAAGATCTTGTGAATCCGCAGATAATATCAAAGAGACAGGAGAGTTTCGAAAGACAACGTTTAAAATCCAGCTTGAAAAACTAACCTGATCCAATTTCTCGAAGGGGTTTTCCTTCCTCCTGCTGTGTGACCGGCTATATTAGATTCGTAGCCGATTACCAGGGAGAAAAGGCTTACAACTACTACAGATTCCTTTGATTCAGCTATTCACAGGTTCACAAAATACAAACACAACCTGACTAATCGACCTATACGCAACATCAACTACAAATACCTACGTCGGTACTTCCCCGACACGACACACGCCAACCGAAAACCTTAGGCAAGCATTTACACAGCCGCGCAGCGGTATCCACAGACAGGCAAACAGATAGTCACTAACTCCAGGCTGTCACTTCAAGTAAACCCAAGCCAACTGACTACCACGCAGTCGAATTTAACCTAACTTTAATCTAACTAGGACAAACAACGCCTGGACCTCGTGCTGCTATCGGCAGCCACTTAACAACCAACCAACTCTTTGAAACCGAGACTCGCTAAGGCGGTGTGGGAGGGCGACTGACTGACCCAACCGAACCTGACTGACTGAACCGAGTAGGACTAATTGTGCCAAGTATTTATACTTGTCTGCAGGTGCGTGACGTTTCGAAGAACCACCCAAAAATAGAAGGCTGACATTTAAGAAACCCAAAAGTCGCTGTTATTCTGATAATTCCAGGAATGCGAAAAGGTTGCACTGCTTAGAAGCCTCCAATCTGCGTCAACAAGTTGACGACCCAGAGAAGACTATTAATAACTCATCACTTCCTTTTCCGCATATGCATTAAACTTTTCCACATGGCATATGACGATTGCAGACACATTATATGCTACGTGCTAATGTAGCTGACCTTTTTTCCACACGGCATATAATGATAATTGACACGATATATGCCACATGCTAACGCAGCAGCAGCAGCAGGCAGCATTATATGAATTATATACAGCACGTCGAAGCAGCAGCCTGCTTACTGTATACTACGCAGCAGCAGCAGCAACTGCTATTATGACTTTATATGCTGCATGCTAAAATCGCGCTGCTACAAAGAAAAGACGAGAAGAATATTATACACCACGTACGTTAAAGTTTGTACGTATTTTATGATTATGTTACGTAGCAATTTTTACCTGTCATGTTACAGCTGCGAAAAGATTGATGATTCCGAGCACACTTGCTTCGCATAATAAACACACAGAATTCGGAAAAGTTTGCCTTTCTGTTAAATATTTAAATTTGTCTTATCACTTTATATGCTGACACCAGCTGTTGATGAAGCGGAAATAGGGGGGTTTAGCTTCGCATTGCACAATACAGAAACATATAGTGAAAGTTCGAACATTGCATATCCGTAGTGCAGTAATGAAAATATCATTATTATTATTTATTATGAATGAAAATATTAATAACTACTCTTATATAAATATTAGTGATCATCATATTTGTACATAACCTAAATTAAGCTTGTGCACAGGAAGCACGATTAAAACCACATCTAGCTATGGTTTTAATGCATGAGTCAGTTAAGCAGACAAAAATCCTTGACATGGTAAACCTTGGGCTAAACCGTAAATCCTTGGGGTAAGAATTATCAAGAAAACTGTAAGACCACGGAAATTGTGTCTGGATTCTGCAAAAACTGTCGACTTTGTAGACTTTGTTGAAAAAACTGCCATATACGATGTGCTGTGTGCAAGAATCTTCCGTAAATAACAAAAAATATAGGTCTAGGGTAGGGTGACCATAATGTAGTCACTGCTACTAACGACAACGTCTTTAACCAAAATATTCTGCCGGAATTTTGATTTCAACCAGGAGCTTTCAATAGAAAAGGCAGAGTAGATTTAGAGTATCTTCGTGTAACGCCACCATAGTTTCAACTTACACTTCAGTCGAGATGGGTAGTGATCTACGTGCAACCGTGGTCACTTTAACTTACAAGCATGTATGACTATACGGCAAAGAATGAAAATAGCAAAATTGCAGGATTTGCATCTCAGTTGTTAGAAAGTAAATTTAAGTTGTCATCACCTTTAACGCATTTTTCAACAGAAGTTTTGCACGTAAAAATCAGCTGTTTTTCACTCTGTCATGTTTTCTATTATTGGTTATAGTTGGGTGAACTTGAGTAAAACTGTAGGAAAAAGAATTTCCAGTAGAAGCCGTCAACTAGGCGGAGAAAAAAGAAGAGACGGTAAAATTTAAAAGTATGTCTTGACAAGAGTTTATCCCAACAACTTCATCAGAATTTACAGTCTTCCACCTTTACAAACCTACCACTGTCATATTCCCCACAACATATAAATGAGAAATGCCAGGTGTGCACTCAAAAGTATAGAACTGTAATCAGTTGTTTATCTTCAATCGTTATGTTTTGAAATAAACTAATGGAGTCAAGCTTACAGCAAACATACTTACACTAACTAAAGGCCTAGTATTTTCTAAGATGAGATGCGAAGGTGATACGAATGTACACTTGATATGAAAACTGAGAACCGATATTTTGTCTATTACATTTACAGCTGAGGTATACAACTGAAGACCGATATTTTGTCATCTTGACAATACCAACAGGAAGTAAGCAAGCAAGCAAGCAGTGACGGCGTTCTGGTTTTCTTCCTGGAATTTTGCGGACTAAGCTCAACTTTATTTCTTCATTGACTATGAATCTGAATACCAATGAAGAACCTTTGAATGAACAGATGTATTAATTTGGTCTTGCAATCAGTTTGTTCTCAGATGCCCATTTTGAATATCTGAAGCCAACTTAAAGCTCCTCTTTAGCAAACACTTTCGCAATTATTCTGGCGTAAGTAAAAAGTTAAATGAGTTTGCTATCTACTTTACAAGTTTGATAAGTCTATTTACTTAGTGGTTAACCTTGTTGATTTTAAAACCTATCTTGTTTTAACTCCTGCTGTGTGAACTTCTTTTGTTGGCATAGTGCGATAAGACCAACCTTGTACCACTGTGTTATCCTACTGACCCTCCCTTAAATTAGATAAACATGTAAAAATGTGCAAACGTAAGGTAACTGAGAATACCGAAATAGGAATGCAAAGCATTAAGTTAATTAAAATATTTTATGATTTCCTAAGTATTACACAAACCACAGTACGACCAAAAAATGTATGTACAAACTATGGCCGTTTATAGCGGATTAACCATTGGAGTAAACCCCAACAATGCATATATGTTTAGAATCCTCAGGAACTCAAGATTTCGGAAATCCGGAAAAATCCGGAATTCCGGATTTCATTCACAGAAAATCTAAAATTTTTAGTTTTTCGGAACATTTTCATTGCAACTTAAATTTTGTTTGCACGATCGAATAGGGCTGCTCCCGCTGCATATTTTTGCTCCGAGAAGTTTTTCACGAAAGTGCACCCAATATCCGGAATTCCCGGTTTTCAAAATTTCCGAATTTTGAAAATTTTCACCAATACCCACAAGACGGGTATCATTCGACAGCTCTTATTGCGCTGAACAACTTTTGTAATAGAATGGACTCTTGAAAATACACTCAATTCCCGGAATTCGCGAAAACAGGATTTTCCGGATTTTAAAAATTTTCTCCAATACCAATAATATAGGTATCATTCGAAAGCACTCGAAGAGCGAATCAATTCTTGTAATAGAATCAATATCTGAAAATGCACCTAAATCCCGGAATTCATGAATTCCGGATTTCACTCTAACTTGGAAGTTTTTCATGAATTCCGAGAACTGGACTCAGTTTTGCAAGTTAGTTCTATTACAAGATTTGTTCAGCTCATCAGAGCTTTCGAATGATACCCATATTGTTGGTATTGGAGAAAATTTGACATCCGGAAAATCCGATTTTCGCAAATTCCGGGAATTGAGTGTATTTTCAAGAGTCCATTCCATTAGAAAAGTTGTTCAGCGCGATAGGAGCTTCTGAATATTGAATGATACCCATCTTGTGGGTAATGGAGAAAATTTTCAAAATCTGGAAATTTTGAAAACCGGGAATTCTGGAAATTGGGTGCATTTTCGTGAAAAACTTCAAGGAGCAAAAATATGCAACAGGGCCAACCCTATTCGATCGTGCAAACAAAATTTAGATTGCAATAAAAATTTGACAAAAACTGAAAATTTGATATTTTCCGGGAATAAAATTTGGAATTCCGGATTTTTCCGGATTTTTGAAATTGCGAGTTCCTGAGGATTCTAAAAATATATACATTGTTGGGGTTTACTCATTGTTGGGGATATTTTTTGGTCGTACTATAATATATATTTGAAAAAAATAATTTATTATGGAATATGGCAGGGATAAATGCATTTCAAAGCAAAAGAGTGCATTGTGTATTCCTATATTAACTATAAACTGAATATGACATTAGTTAAATTCCTAGAAGATTAAAACATCATCTTGACTATATATTTACGAGCTACATGCTAATTTAAATTTTGAAGTCATCTGTCATGACAAGTGAAGGATAAATTTGTAGCAACAATGGGAGGATGCGCTTAGCCTGATCATGAAGCTGAAGTTAGATTTCAAATACAATAGTTTTAGTTCAAACTGAGGTTCCACATTACGCTTAAGAACTTGAGGGTTGATTCAGACTGAAGCAGAAACAGAATCCGAGTTTCAGGTTTGCTTGAAAAGTGTACTGTCAGGTGCAATTTTAAAAATGAGAACAAACAAAAACATACATAGAAATTTGAATTGAAAAATTGCGCCTAACGATCTAATAATGTACCTGCGACACAACAGTTAATGAATAAAAAGTGATCAAAAAGGTTACAACAGAATATAAATATAATCTGTTAACATTAACTAAACTTTAAGTTATTTTATGCATTTAGATGGCATTCGCGGTGCATATTTGGTGTGTAGGATAACCACATGACAGTTTCTTCTGCTGCCATAAAAGGTGTATATTTGAAAATTTATGCTGCACCTCACAAAAGTGTCCTTGTTGCTTTTGGCAAGCAGCTCATCTTATATTGGATTTGTTTTTGTAGCCGATGTATTTATTCGGGAGCAAACTTTCAACTATAGTACGACCAAAAAATGTGTGTACAAACTTCGACCGTTTATAGCAGATTAACCTTTGAAGTAAACTCCAACAATGTATATATTTTTAGAATCCTCAGGAACCTGAGATTTCGAAAATTCGGAAAAATCCGTTTACTGTTTTGTTTTCACGATCGAATAGAGCTAGTCCCGCTGCTTATTTTTGCTTTTACAAATTTTTCACGAAAATTCACCCAATTTCCGGAATTCCGGGTTTTCAAAATTTTTTACAATACCCACAAGATTGGTATCATTCGAAAGCTCTTATCGGGCTGAACAACTTTTGTAATAGAATGAACTCTTGAAAATGCACACAATTCCCGGAATTCGCGAAAACCGGATTTTCCGGATTTTAAAAATTTTCTCCAATACCCCACAATATGGGTATCATTCGAAAGCTCTTGATGTGCTGAACAAATCTTGTAATAGAACCAACTCGCAGAAATAAGCCCTGTTCTCGGAATTCGCTAATGCTTTCCAAGCTAGACTGATATCCGGAATTCGTGAATTTCGGGAATTGGGTGCATTTTCAGACATTGGTTCTATTACAAGAATAATTAATTAATTAATTATCTACTGTTTCTTATACTGCCCGGATAACATCACAGCCCACTATTGGTTTATGGGGCAGGATATCTCGGTTCTGTGCACAGACAACATAATGCCTTAGATTAACGCAATGTCCAACCAATGCTACAGCTAAAGCCATCTCCAACTACTTACCGTCATTTTGTGGGTTCGGTAATACTGGCTTCATCCATGGTAACGAAAGAGTAAGAAAGATAATCAATAAGCAGGAAAAAGAAGATAAAACACCTCCAGAAAATCCACAGAGCAGAAGTGAATATCTTGTATTACAGTTCATGAAACTTCTTAACAGATTTAATTTTAATGGTTCAAAATCAACTGTTAGGCTGTAACATGGTCAGGTTGCAGTTGCCAAAAAATCAACATCAGAAGGATTAAGGGTCAGGCATTTCCCAGGAAATATCCTTTCCTCTTTGGCAGGATTGGTGGTGCCCACCTTCGGCTAGCATTCCAGGTTTCGACGCATGGCACAACTTCTGCATTATTCAGTGACGTCCTTAAAACAAAAACCAACTAACATTATTTGTTTCAGAATAAACCAGATATACTAGTAATCAATGTTGAACTGCCCAACGTGCTCACGGATTTTTGAAGCTGTAGCTTCGCTCAAAATGAACAGTTTAATATGTATCTATGGCCTGCAATCAATGATGACGTCATATTCAACGGTATCATACATGCACTTATGAGAGCGCTATTTGCCAACGTGCTATCAAGAGTGCAAAAGGTGATGTACTCACAAGCAGCTTTACAAGAATTATTTTTTAACAAACGTAGCCAATTGAATGAATCGGCATAGTCTAAAGCACAGTTTGCAGGTTTTACTCCTAACGACGTCATATGAGTTTAGTGGTTAGCATCCATGAAAAGAAAATTACTATCAATACTAATGATAATATTTTTTATCAGCTCCACAGGGTTTTCAAAGAGAGAAGAGTCTTTTTCTTGTTAAAAACAAGTTGTGTGCAAAATCTTGTGTGCAGTCTAATACATTGGCGATTCTTCCGTAAACGCACACCTAGTATTAAATTAAAGCGACCGCAATGCAGCTACTTCAGTAGATGTGACATGTGATTTTCAACTTAACATTAAAATTCAAGTGGCACTGACAATATCACTGATCTTGTGTGCGTGCACGGAAGTAGATGCCTTTTGAGGGTAGCGCTAGTCTTGTCTAGGATTCTACTGAAATTTTAGTGTGCGTCTGCGGAAGTAGATGCATTGGGTTAACATTAGGTTAATGTTAGTTGTGGGTATACGGAAGAATCACCAATTCATTTGACCGGACCTTTAATAGTTGTCATAAATTTACTCTGAAATTTGCTAATAAAATTGCGAAGCTATTTAAGCAGGTGATCAGCCTAGTTTAGCAAACATTCCAAGCATTGTCATTACTGCTTAGCTGGGACTGTCAACAAAGAAAGTTCACGTGTTATTCATGATGTATGTCGCCGAAAATGCCAAAAAGAAGGGTACAAGTTGTAGAGGAAAGCTCGTCTTTTGTTGTTGTCCATTTGTATCACAAGCCAATAGTCGCGGTGTTTTTCAGCTACTTATCGTTTAAAGTAAATACCATGTAGGCCGCGCTTGTTGGTGATACGTATGCAATTGTTTACTGCAACCATGTTGATTCATAGGATTTGTAAGTATAGAGCGCGCTTTTGTAGCGTTAAAGTGTTACGCATTTGTGCGTTTTCTGCAGGCTTTAGCGTTAACAGCTTGAACGTTACGGTACTAGCTTCTGCCATTTTTTAATCGTCTGATAGGCTATGCATTGTTAGGCTCAACTCACACGTGCGCAACCGCTTCTGTTATTCCTTATTCCGTTTCCCAAACATCATGTTCAACTTTAAAATAATTCAGTTCCAATTCGTAGAGGGTAACCTTAATGTCCTTAAAAATGGTACGTATAGTGACAAAAACGCATGGAAATATTCTAGAACATGAATGTCCAATATGAGGGTTCCACTGAAGTTGCTGGTTCTTTTTATCCGTCATGTGACAGCAAAAACTTAGGACCCATATTCTTCTGTTCTTCACTTCACTACACTTGATTGGAATTAATGTCAATTCCTATGGGGTAATGCGATAAAAGATAATGTCGGAAAAGTTATTGCCAGCAGTGTTGAATATAACTCTACGACAAACGCTATAATTTAGATCTAAATTCGATCGATCCATAATACGATATTGTGAAGAAATGTCCTGCTCTGCAATTCTTTTCCAGGAAAATGAAACTAGGTTCTGTTAGCAAACTTGACAAATGAAAGAACAAACGAAACTAAGATTGTCACTACAGCACCTCCGACCCGAAAAATTCGGGCCCGAGGTGGGAATTGAACCCACAACCTTTGGCTGTCTAGGCCAACGCTCTACCGATTGAGCCAGCCGGGCACAATCGAACCAAGCTTAAGTTGGAATTCGTTCCCAAACTGTAGTGACATTTTAGAAGACGCTTTCGCGTCTTACGTCTTAAAATTATTACAACATAAGTAAGTCTCATAGATATTTGAAATTAGCAATAAATACCTTAAACCCACTAAACTCTAATGAAGCCTGTTCTGTCTTATCAGCTTTATATTCTACGTTCACCTGGCGTCTCCATCAGCATCCCTATCTCTTCCAATATATTTTTCCTTATTTGCAAGTTCAGATATAGGTCCTGATGAAGACTGTTCAGTTCGGTCCAATTCTTGAATCTGTTTTCAAAGCTATATATTTCAATACATTTAATTTGTACTGGACTTTATATGTTGTTAAGCAGATAAAATAGCAACCACAAGGCTTCACTTTTTATGTTTGAAAATGATATGTGTCAGCCCAGACGGCTGTTTAGAGCAAACCCCCTAATCATTTTAAACTAAGCAATAATAAACTATTTTTTGTATAACATCTGAAAAGTTTTCGAGATGAGTCCACAGTAAATGGTAGGCAATTTGAAGAAAGTACAATACACACTAAAATTTAATGTCTGAGTAGCCTGTCTAAAATGAAACGCGGTCTACAATAAAAGTGCAGCTTTTTAACAGTTATATTTAGTGGTTAAATTGTGTTTTAACAGAAAAAGCTTGTCGCAGACTTTCCATACTGCTTCAATTTCTCTGCTTTGACATAGGTGGATTTTAATTGGCGGGTCGATCTGAGGTCTATTCTGTCTTTCATTCCTTTATGAATCTTCCTTTGCATATTTCAAAGCGAATCGCACAAGCATTGTGTCAGTAGAAAAGCAAATCCCGCTAAAGAAAGGGTGACACAATGCTTAGTCGTACTTGAAAGGCTTACGTCGTTCGCAAAGAACTAGCCGTAGTTATGATGGTTGTAGTGGAAGTAGTAGATGTAGTAGATGTAGTAGTACTGAAACGTCGGCTGTGACTTTAGCTGTGGTGATCGAAGGTATTGTGCAAGACTAATTCAATTAACATCGGGTCTATCCACTGACATTAATGGTCAGGCAGTACAGTTTCTTGGAATTTCACAATTTTAGCTAAGTTGATGTCGCTGCTAACCAGTAATGTTAGCATTACAATTGCATCTGCCACAGGCTATGGATGAATTAATATTGCTTGAATCACAGTATGCACACATGAAACTAATAGGATCATTTGTTTACTAGTACTTGGCCTTTACCAGGAACAAAAAGCTTCAAATAGGGTTTGTGAATTTTTCACAAACCGTTTCAGTTGCTTACGGCAAGCCAGAAAAGTGGTTTATTTTGCTATCCATCGAGTACTCACATCATACGGCATATTTCCGAATGACTCTTTACAACTTGGAGCTAGTACCTACAATGTGGTGACACTTGAGGTTGTACTGATCTCATGAATTCTTTTGAAAACTGAAATGTTTATCTTGGTTTTAATAAAGAATATAAGTGAGCCCCGAATTTTTTGGCTGTTGAGAAGAAGACTGTTTTGTACTCAGTGGCTGGTTGTCAGTCAGTACTCTGGGGCGAACTAACGACACCAAATATCCTAAAAAAGGTACACCTGTTAATAAATTTGTTTTGCGTCTTATAATCAAATGTTGATAGAATATAACTTAATCTCAGCTAATGAAGGATAGGTTGTGACCAGCAATCATATATCTCGGTTGGGACTGATGTGCTGGTTATATACAACAGGTTTTTATTAAGGTAGGTTCACTCACATTTCGAGTTCACACACATATCAAAAGTTCATACTACGGTACAAACATATCCAAACGGGAGAGTGTTACATTTTGATCTTTGGTTGAATCAAATATCAAAATGTAACAAAGTCTTTTGTGTATCTGTATTTGTCATGCCATGTTTTAGAACACCAACAGACGTGGTAGAAGAGCCTGAGAAATGTTTTGGTTTTGGCCATTTTCCATGTGGACAAGGAAGTCAACCATGCCGAAACTAAAACAGTTTTTACTGCATGCTTTTAGTGTTTTTATGCTCTAATTCAGTAATTTGCGCGCTTGAATCTAGCAATCCCTTTAGCTTAACCATTTTTGCGTCGCAGCAATGAAGCTTCAGTCCAGTTCCAGGTCCTCAAATATTCACAGGATTAGTGATTCAACAGTCTGCTATAGCTTGTTTGTGTGCTTGCGATGTCTTCAACTATATCAAGTTATCAATTATAAGTTCTGCTGTTGAAAATAGTGAATTAATTTGTTAGTCATGGTTCTACTTTAAAACAAGGTAAGATATAGAAAATGGAGACCTGCATGGACATATTCAGGAATTGAAGCAAACGTCTGTTTTATAATAAATGATAGTGTTGAGTTTGTGTTGATCCGTCCCACTGTTCTGAAATAAGCAAACAGGAAAGGGTCAGATATAAAATATTTTATACGCAAGCAAACCCCGAGCTGTCTGCAAACACAGGAACGCAAAGTTATTAATTGTTAAATATTTATTAGACTCTTTAATGGACTTGCACTTGCATTAAAGAAGTTACAAATACTTTCATAAAAATAATTAGTTAATTTGAGTAAGAAAAGCGTTTAATGACAGTGAAATATTTTTAATGAAGCCTTATTTACTTCACACATCAAGTTTCACAAACGTCTGAATTACTTTAACTTTCGTGTCATAAGTCCACTTCAAACATAGTGTCGTGCGCAGATCCATATTTCGCACCAAAGAACAGTATCTCCCGGTTGATAACTGATTTCACATGCAATGATAATTATATCGCAGTATTTAGACCTCAAGTTAAATGAAATGAAAGCACTTAACGAAACTTACGGTGTTAATTAAATCCAACAGTCAAAACAATACCTAGCAATTTGCGCACTCGATGGTTCGTGTAGTATTGAGCTGCGTTACCCGAAGCTCCACTGTGTAGTGTGCACAAATTAGTTGATTGTATCGGATAGTCATAAGACCGTTGCATTCCAAACTCTACAGCGTCTAATACCTGAATATTTAGTTTTGAGATAAAAACTGTTGAAGAATTGCTAGCTGCTCAAACCCTTTCGTGGCCACAGAGTTTCGTCGGTATCGCTGAATTAAGAGTAAAAGGCTTTCCAAAAAACCTGCAGGCGCCTGGAAATTAAGCCTTAACTACTTCTGAGGGTTTCTCAGAAATTCAACCCATTCGTGTTTGTACTGAAGTAATGGGAAGTGGGACCAGTTTACTCAGTGCAAACAATTAGCAAGGAGAGCTTAAGAATTTTTATTATTTTTATTATTATTATTATATCTTCGCTGTGCTACAAGATAATCTACGTTATCGGGGTGAGTTGCAGACCATCTGACTGGCAAGATAAGGCCAAATACAAGTCGCGTACCTAAACAAAATAATTTAGAATTATATAGCATAACATCAGGTTAAAATATTAGCAGACACACTAAGTCTGTTGCCCAGGGACTCCTCTACATATCTGCCCTTAGAAGCTGCAGTTTGCCAGCGCCCATGCAGTTGGAGTAGGCGCTCAGAGATCCTGTTTATTTCAAGAGCGGAGAGAATACGCTCAATGTGGTCCTACTGCAGTGGCAGTTTTCTCGTAGCAGGTTCAGCAACTAACTATTAGCCCCTCTTAAAAAGAAAGAAAAAACCCGGTCACTTCCTAAAAAATCGCCAAAGCCCAAACAATTGTTCACCCAAACTAAGGAGGCCGCAATAACCGGTGTGGAGTTGGTAGAATGAAGGTGGGGCAGTTTTTGGGAAATAAAAAGGCCAGCCAAAAGAGGACTGATCGGAAAAATGTGGTGAAGAACAATTGACATCAGAGTGCCAGCGTATATATTGCCCCACGTAGCCAAAATAAGACTTCAAGGAAGAAGACGCCAAGGCATGAATCATTACATCAGTGAACTTCAGTAATTGAGCACAGTGAGCTAATTGATTAAACCAAAGAGACTGTGAGATGAGACCTTAAAAATATACAGAAGTAAAGAACCGAGGGTGGGCGGGGGGAGTTCATGTAGAGTATAACTGAAGATGCCAGAGTACACGGTCCCCGTGTACAGGAAGCGACTTGTTGATACGAGAATGTGAGCGTACGTCAACGTAGTCTCTTGGGAGCAGGAAAGCGAAAAGGAAAGTAATTTGCCTATCCAGCCTGTCAGATTATGTAAATCAACCCACCCCGATAACTACCATTATATAATCTTCGTTCTTAGCCTAAAGTTTCTAAACGCTCGGCACCGATGTTTACTACATTAGGTAAACGTTGACATGACATGTTTGTAGCCAACTTGCTGCTGTGCATAAATGCCACCCCTTATGTACCTTGTTCTGATCAAAGATTGCATCAGCCATTCAAACGAAGCTTATTTAATTTGCTTATCTTCCATCTTCCATTAAAACTGGATTATCATAATCATCGCTCATCTCAGTGCAACTAATCAAAGGCCTTACATGTAAAAGATAATGGCTACACATTAACGAGGCATCAGAGCTCGCGCAGCCGGCGCGCTGAATGTTCATTCATTGCTTTGATGAATACAAATACTCAGAGACTTGCAAAATGCATTACTACTATACTTTGCTATGTCCTGCTGCGCCTGTGCTGTTCAAACCTTCCTCTTCTTGTGCTAACAATTGCAGTGGTGGTATTGGGTCCGCTAACACACTTGGCATGGTTGACGGTATAGGTTAACACCGGTTAGGCCGGGTATGAAGGGATCCAAGCCCCATACCACAACACAGGTTGGGGTATGGAGGGGCAAGGGGTAAGGAAACATTGGGCAAAGGGTAAGCAGTAATGGCCGGAAAAAATAATATTCCAAAACATTTCCGGCTTCGCCGGAATTTCTAACTAAAATTTCCTATGTTTTGAAAAAGTCGATCAAAATTTTGATTTTTTTTCAAAAAAATGGCAATTTTCTTCAATTTCTTTAAAAATTTTGAGTTTATCTTACTATTATCGTTAATTTATGCTTGTGGTACAAGTCCCTTTCGAAAATTTTGGTTCAAGGTACAAGCCCCCTCAGAATTTTCTTGGGACAAGCCCCCTTGGTTTGCTTCAAAGATGTGTGCTGGTGTGCTAAGATTTTCATGACTAATGTTATAGCCCTTAACTTAAAGTGGTGGTTTTGAGTCCTTGCAGATAGTTGCTGCATTCAACGCAAGTGGGGCAGCAGTGATATTGCCCACATAGTTCCGTTCAGTGTGATTACGCAATGCTGATGCAGTTCTAAAATGCACTAGGCACTGTTGACAGTAGACAACCATTTTCTAATGACCAATCTTCCACAATAAAACAAACTTTTAATCTTGTTTTAGATTTGTTTGCTGGTTCCTGTATCGGTTAACTACTGTTTTCTTAACTGTGACAATATGGCTGGAATCGGAATAATTGACTGACCTTGTCATGGTTACAAAATTACAGAGCTACACCACCATCAACACCTATTCCTAGTTCTGCTACCAACTTCCACTACATGAAATTTTTCGTTAGCTGTAACATCATCTTGAAAACCAACATTTCCTTCTTTACTGGTTTACAGCAACTCCATTTTGGTAAGAAGATTTTGACAACTGCCTTTACTGTCATTTACAATACGACTTACCCAGAAACTGTAAAATGCAATCAGGGTACTGAAAAGTAACCTGTGTTGCGGAGCGGAGTCAAAGATCGCAGAATGTTACATAATGACGACTTAAGGCTTATGACTGATGAAATGTGGAATTTCGAGCTGAGATTAGGAATTGTGCAATTTGACGATCAGAGTTGTGCTCGATCCAAGAACAAAACCCAAGGTGTTCTATTTGAGCTGTACAATGGGAGTACGTGGACAGTGTAGATTGCTGGATGGCGTACCACCTCCTAACTAGTGTGGTAAAGGGGATTTTCTGGATTATGTGTAATTAACTATGAACTGCTCGTTTGTCTTTTCGTCACAGAAAGTATTAAGTTTTAACCCCGATTAAAATTCAGTTTTATCTGAAAATGAGAAATTATTCTAGGTATAGTAGTGTTTACTTATCTAATATGTTTTGTTTGCAAATTTCCTATTACGGGACCACCAGTTCATTTGTTTTGTATAGTCCCTCAAGTTCCCTGCTTTTTGCCGATTTTATGAGATAGTGGATAGATAGTGGAGGTCCCATAACTACTTCCGCTTTGTTTTATTTTTATTTAAAATTTTAAAATGTCAGTGGACTTAATGCTCACTTACTGGTACACCTTTTGTTATCAGTTTGTGCTACCAGTATCCCACAACACTTTTATCTCTCAAACAGTAAGAGACTGGAAGTGTCATAAAGCCGAGTGGCAGCTCATTGCTTGTATGCTGTTGCATACAAACAATGTAGTTTTTTTAATATATTCCAGGGTTTTCAATTTCAAGTTTTTTAGTTTTGTGTTATTTAAATGTAATTCAATTTAATATTAACTTAAATTAAATGCACTAAGTTTTAATGAGATTTAAACGAAATTGACTTGATACAAATAAATACTTATTAATTAATTCACAATAATACGTTAAAAGTAAGGAGGTTCAAACGTCAGAGTTCTCCTGGGAGTAAATAGGCAAAGGAAATAGGATTAAGTAAAATTTTAGATCTTAATCTGCTTAAGTTAATAATTTTATGTAAGCAAAGTTTCAATTTAGCTTAAAATTTAAAACAAAAATTTCCTTGATTGTAATAATTTAAGGCTAGTCTTTTTGAATATTAAGTATTTTCAAACTTTGATTTAAATATTAAAATTCCAAAATGATTAAAAATTAATATTGAATAATTTAAATAAGAAAGTTTTACTTTTTAATTAATATTAATTAAGTTTTCATGCGTATATATTGAAAATCGATACTGCGCATGAAATACATTGTGCTGGTAACTCCCTCCATATTCCTAAGGATGGGTTGTTTGCAATGATTCTGGATTAATGTGGGACAAAGCCCAGTCCAGTTTGTTGAGCGACTTGGTATCAGCATGATTACGTTAGTTCAAGTCGTCTGGCGGGGCTGAAGCTGGGGAGGGGGAACTGCAGGGGAGTTTTCGGACATAGAGTTCGTTTGATAATTGTCAGAATTGTTTGAGTAGTGGATGAGTATAGGGTGAGGGCAGTGAGCTAGGGTGGTGGGAGGGAAATGTGGCGGGTAGTTGCATTTATTGCAAATGAGTTACGGATTAAAGATCGTTGCGTTGATGTTGCGTATTCATTTGCATATAGCTGCTGCCCAAGGAGATGTTTTCAAAGTTCACTTCTCTTAGTTTATATATATCACTGTTCTGTTAGTCTGGTGTGCATGATGTTTTAGTTTACCGTGCTTTGGAATAGACTATGTTCGACTGATAGCCCACACCTGGCAGCGAAGTACCAACGCTTAACAGCTGTTGTTTGTCTGGTTAGTGTAAAGGAATTAGGAATCTAAGAAAACTTCCATTTCATGTATTCCAATAATTAAAATTAGTATTTAAGATAAAGTATTATCATCAGTTTCTACGAAAGAAATAAAAATTCAATTAGAATTCAATTATAAGAAAGTAAAACCAAGTAACGCAAATAATGTGGATAGCGAAAACGGAACAATGGAAGGGTGCACTTCAGACACAAACCTTTTTCAGTTCAAGTGCACTAATGTTTAACTATTAAACTTCAATTTCTAAGAAAAAATGATTGGTTGTTCTGTTTTGTGACAATCAAACAGTCATGCTCTGGTGAGTATTTAATTTTTACATAAAAACCAGCCTATCTCTGGCAGACTCCTGAAGTACTCCTCACTCTTGCAAATCTCTTATAAGTTTATGTTAGAGTTAAATGGTTGGAGTTCGAGAAGTTGAACAAAAGCAATCCAAAGAGGGAAAACTTCAAAGAACTCAAGTTATTTGTGTAACAGTTCAATTTGCGTTAAGGTCTATTACCACTTTGTCTACATTCTACAATCAACAAAGAGTGCGGACCTCTAGACAGTTCTAACGAAAGCGAAAAGAAAACTAGGTGGACCTCCTTCTATCTATGACTAAGACTGCCATCAAAGGTTCCTTGGTGGATTTTCCAACATTGGGGTCTTCGCAAGCAACAACTGTTAAAAATATGTAATGCTTCTGGTTGTATCACTGCTCAGCAATTCTTCCCTTAGAGCAGTTTGCAAGTCAATATAATCTTACAGTCATCTTGGCTAAAGTAAGTAACAAGTAGTAAGTTTGCTGCTGAATTGTAATTGAAACCATTCATAATTCACTTTAATTTCTAATGTCCACCTTCTGGAAGCAAAGTGAAATTAATTCGCTCTTCTAAGCGCTCACAGGAAAAAGTAGACATCTTTGATCGAGTGATTCGCCACGGACAGACTATTCTGCCGACCCAAAATTTATGACTTTTAGGTTGAAGTATGCTAGTGCTATAATGGATGAAAGCTCGTTAATGGCTAAAAAAGTGGATATGTGTCTCATGAAGAAATAACAACTGTGCAGCAGTCTTGCCAAAAATGGCAGACAACGAGATAAGGTATAATAAAATTCTTAACTTTTTATAAACATTAAATTCAGTTTAAAAGTCATTGCAGATGTAGTTGAACTTATTTTTGGGAGTCTTGATTTTTGGGAAGAGACCAAACAGACCTGGATAAGTTTAGCCTCCCATATAAGAAGCATCAAAATTGGTAGGTAGTGGTAGTATCAGTCTCTTTGACCTTCATGGCGGGCAAGCTTTTGTCAGCGTGACACGGAATGGCCAAGGATAGACTCCAATTAAATTGAATACCAGATAATCTGAGCTCGATAAGAGTCCCTTTATACCAAACCAAACCCATTTATTGAAAGCAAAACCACAAACAAGGCCACAGTCATACCTGAATCAAATGGGTTAAAACCCAAGTGTGTTTTAATCCGAATAACACATTAGTAACAATTGATTACTTACGAATAGTTAAAAACAAAAGTGTAACGTGATTTTAGTCCTTAGAATGCAAAGTCAGACCTCAACTCTACTTGTTTAGTTTCGAAAATCTTGTTTAAGGTTGTTGTTCAAAGTCTAATTAAAAGGCAAAAGTTCTTAGTAGAGCCTGAGCAGCTTTTAAAGGTAGCTAAAGTCAGTCGCAGTAAAGCTCCGTGTCGTGTCGTAAAGCTCGGTGTCGGGC
>JASAND010018202.1:0-59360 GCA_030248195.1 Trissonchulus latispiculum
TAGGTTCTCAATCCTAATCGAAATAACAGTTTATAAATTACAAATGACAATATACGAATACATATTGACAGGGAATGAAAATATGAAATTAATGATTAACACTGCAGTCTTGCAGATAGTAATGACTGAAACCAGCTTCATACCAGCACAAAATTTTCGCCAACTAAATTTCGATGGATTTGTGCGCTGCTTGCACAGTTACCTTTCGCCATAATACTTGAACGGGAACTTAAGTTTAATTTCCTAGTTTCCCAGCTGCTTGCTCCATCATGCAGTGAGTCTATCGCAAGAGTCAGTGGATTAAATTTCCTAGTTGTGCCGGTCTCGTCAGCCTCGGTTAGTAGTGCAATTTTCTGTACAATTCATCTGGTTTCCTTATTGAAGTAGCTGATGAGAGCGCCAAATTTGAAAAGTATTGGTTGGAGATCCCGTTCAATTATCAAGCAATGTACCAATATTGGAATTATCAGGAATCTGATAACAACAACTATACTCATTTAATACGTAATTAACAAAAACCACATAGATGCAATCTTTGTTTTTCTAAACTTTTAATTTAATTTATAAACCCAACAACCTTTTCGTGGAGATGGGGCTCTTCTCGGACTAGATCCGGTATCAGTTCTGGAATGTAAATAAGCGGGCGTCAGCGAGTGCGCTGAGGATATCTGCGATGTTGGTGCATGGGTTGTAGAATCGGACCTTCGGCAAGCTCTCCGTCTTGCCATGAGCAGTAAATGGGGGCTCCAAATTGAGATTGGAAGAAATCATAATCTTCATATTCATTACTGTCTTGCTTGGAAAACCTCCGCGATATTGTGGAAATTTTGATCCAAGTGGACATGCTTCGCCAAATCACCAATACTTTTTATAACTGTCCCCTTTCTCCCCTTTTGTCCCTCTTCCTTCCGTGCCGGTGATTTGCAGTACTAACTGATTTAAAAATTATCGATTATTATACTTAAAATGATGATTATCATATGCTATGTTTTTGCTACGTTTTATAAAGCTCTGTAGCTTAAGTAGTCCGAAAGCGTAAACTAAACATAGCCTATCTCAACAAAATAAAATTTCTAAAATCCAGTGAGCCTATTAAGCCATTATCTGTGAAGGCTCTGATGGTGCGATGACTGTAAACGATTCCGCTAACACCGCGCTTCCGCGGTTCTTGGTAAAAATTAAAAACTTAACAGTAAAAATGTCTATATTAGTACATTTTGTAAGCATTATTACAAGCTGTGCCATTGATGATTAATTAGTACGAACATATGATAACGGTGGGGGGAATGGAAGTGCACAGACCCCAGACCGACAAAAAACGGGTAGACTTCCTCTGCGAAAAGAAAGAAAGGGCAGACCCTCTCGTCCAGAAAGGAAAAAGGATAGATCCTTCGGCGATTTTTACCAAAAATAGGTAATTTTTTACCACATTTAGCGATTTGTTAAAAACACGCATGGGCAATACCTCCACAACTCGTGCACATGTGGAGGCTAGGAAAAATTCATCCCCACGCAGTGCACAGCAAACCACTCTTGTAGCAGAATTTTACCCCCGTTTAACAAAGCGCATCAACATTTTTATTCAGTTTTAACAAGATTTTCATCGCCGTGCAGCAAAATTTTTATCCCCGCGCAGCAAAGCGCATAAAGATTTTTATCCCTCGCAACTTAATTTTTACCCCCGCGCATTAAAGTGCATTAAAATGTTTTCCAGCGCAACCAAATTTTTGCTCCGCTCAGCAAATTTTTTACCCCGCGCAACAAAGTGCATTAACGTTTTAGGCTGCGCATCCAAATTGTTACCGCCGCGCATAAAAAATTTTATCCAGTGCAACAAAATGGTTTAAAAATTTCTTGGTCGGCTTCGCTTTTGGCCGTTTTTCAGGCCAGCAATTTCAGGCTTTTTGGTTTCTCCCAGTTTTTGAGCTTAGGCTCAGTATTAGAACTTTAACACTTAAAAATGCGGTTTCGCACCTCCTTAGTTTTCATAGCATTGATTTTAAATTTTCGCTGAAAAATGATGCTTTCAAAAATTTCCGGTCTCTTTCCACAACTGTTACGTTTCGATGGACAAGTCCGAGACCGAGACTCCCAACCCTGATTGGCATTTCAAGACTGCTCTCAATTAATTTCTTGAAACGTTTAGCGTATTTTGAGCTCTGACTTTTTTGAGGCTGTCGCCTTTGTGCACTCTAGGGGCGGATCCTGTCAGAAGCCGCACACTTCGCTACAGGTAGGTATGAAAAATGGAGGAGAAAAAATAGAAAAAAAGACAAAAACCGAAATACTTTCTACTTCTTTAATTTCTTGCTACTAACAACCAAAGAAATTTTCTAATTTTTAACAGCATAGTTATATATTGCGTTTATAAAGAAAAATCAAATGAATCCGATTTTTGGAGAAAATTGCTTGTTTGCTTAAAAAATGTGTAGAATTTAAAAAAACTTTCTAGGTTCTTCAAAGTAAAAGAAATTAAAGTTTCGAATACAGGTGTTCTTGCAAAATCAAAAATTTCTTCAACTTCTGGGGGATCTGCCCCACAGATCCTACGTTGCAAACATTTTGCCGCTACCCACTTTATAATTTGAGGCCCTTTTAACGACTCCCCTCTCTTAATTGTTCCATTCTACATTCTGGGTCCTACCACCTGCAGTTGCTTATACATTTTACTTACGTGCTCTCGGTTGTATGTTCTTCCTTAAAACTGAGTTTGGTCAAGTCAACACTCGAGCAAAATTATCCTCCATCTATATCGCTTATTGATTTCATGCTTCCGGCTTCCTTTGTAATTTATTTTTCTCGATATGGAATTTATGCAAAAAATTGATTACTTTGTTTTTGCTATTTTTACTACATTCTTTTGCTAATGTTTCTCAGCTGGATCTGTTTTTCATACTGATTTTCTGCCAAAACTTTAAGTTGCACGACACCAACTAGTCCACTAGCAGTTTGGTTAAAAATTCCAACTGTATGCGGAGCTATACATTTGAGTGTTTCCACTAAGGTTTTCCCACCGGTATCAGACTGGAATCAGATGATTATATCAACGGCTTTCTCTAATATAAAAATTACTTGCCATATTTTCGGCTTTTGAAAATATTTATAACTTGGTTAAGGTAAAATCTTAGAGGATTGTGTAAAAGTTAGCATAATCTTTCCGACAAAGGGGTTTGAAGGATGCGTGACTAAAACAGAGATTTTGCCAAAAACACTGTCCACACATATCGTGAATAATTAAAAATTTGACCCCCCCGCCCAGTGAGCTCGAAGACTGTGCAGGCTAGAGCCAGGATTCATTGCCCATGTATGGTTAACAAAATTTCTTAGTAGTAGTTAAAAATTGTCATTTTTTACTAATTTTTTTCAAATTTTAAAAAATTCATAATTTTTGCTAATTTTGGGGCATTTACCCCCTTAAAATTTTTAGAATTTTCAGGGGTAGACCCCTCCAGAATCTGACCCCGTGTTAATGTATGATTACGATGGTTTTGTTATTTCAACAATTCTTTCGGTCAGGTTGGTTTCACCAAGAGTAGATGATAGGAAGAGTGTAATAGGCCTGTCAGATGCTCGGAACATTAAGGCCGAAATTCCGGGGGGATTGGTTACGGTTAACACAGTTAACCATGTGTTTACATGCGTTTGAACTGAAATGCATTTCATTGGTTACTTAGCCACCGTAACCCTCACCAGGGCATTTCAATAGCAGCAGCTAAGCAGCCAATGAAATGCATTTCAGTTCAAACGCATATAAACACACGCTTAACAACGTTAAGCTGAGCCCCCCCCCCCCGAGATCTCGGGGGGGGGTACCTTATACACGTAATTTGACATAAGGTAGAGGAATTAGCCAATCAGATTTATTTTAGTTCAAACGCATATAAACACATGGTTAACTGTGTTAACCGTGACCCCCCCCCAAGATTTGGGCCTTAATGTTCCGAGCATCTGAGAGGCCAACTACACTAGGAAGAATCCCGTGTCACACCCTTCATATCATCAAGAGTACATAACTAAGAGTGTGACAAGCGTCAAGTTCTTGGTTATTAGGCTTGAGAAATGATCTGCCGATAACGGCTGACTCCCTACACAAATTAGACCCATCACTTCAAAGAAATTCGCACGCTATGCTTGTGTACTGAAGCTCGCCACAGACGCACACTGAACCAACTGACTAGTTGTGTTTTCGAGCTTTAGAACGTAGGCATAGCGTGCGAATTTCTTTGAAGTGATGGGTCTAATTTGTGCGGGGGGGGGGGTCACCCGTTATCGTGCAGATCATGTCCACAAGCCTAATAACTAAGAGCTTGATTGTCACACTCTTAGTTATTATATACTCTTGCTATCATCTACTCTTGGTTTCACTTAGGACTCTTTCGGCGATGTTTGCAAAGGTCGACTGGAACTACATCTCCTCGTTCGATGTTTCCTTCTGCACAGTTTCCCACTCGTAAAGCTTGGCTAGTCGTTAAACTTCCAACTTTACAACATAATAATGTTGACATAATACAACGAATTGTGTAATCGGACGCAGACTATGCAATAAAGTTCTGTCCTCTTACAATTTTTCAATGTCGACTGTAAACGCGTTTAATCAGCCTGAAATGGTGTTAAGAGCGATGGCATTCCGTAAACTTTGTCTTATTTATTCTCCGGTCAGATGAAGTTACATAAAGACAGATAAAGTTACATGCTAGATAGAATTACATGTGCTATCTGTGGAAGTCAGATGCCATTAGCATTCAATGCCAGTTTTATAATAACGTGAAACATGAAATAATTTAAAACATGCCATCTAACCGTTAAAGTTCAGACTTCAAGATCTCATTTAGGGCAAAGAAATGAGAAAAAATTTCACTTTAGGCATCCCACAGTTTATTCCACTTTGAAATTATACAGTCTAATCTATTCTTAACATTTAGTGTCCGAATTATTTATTTAAACTTTTAAACTTCTCTTTCCAAGGTTTTAGCCATTATATTAAAATAATTCTTTTTAAATTTTCTCCTGCCGTTTGCTACCAACAACTTTTCGGAAGGTATGACAACACCACTGGATTGATAAATGATTATCTGTGTTTATTGATTGTTTCTTATTTGTTTATTTTAAAATTTCTCGACGCTCCAAAAGCGCAAACGGTATTAGACCACATACCTTAATTCTTCGTGAATACGTTTAGCAAAACCGAAGCAACTTACCCGCTCTGTATGCTGCAGCCAACAATTTTAATGTACTGTTTTGTGGGTTGAATATTCGTGTACGTTTTATTATACTTCAGTCTTCAAAGAATTTTGTCAGGTTAACACGTGGGAGCCAAACGGAGGGACAACACGGGGGAACACGATACAAGCCCTATCGCCATCAGTGGTAAGCGGGAATGAAATGAGGTTTCTGGAAATGAAATAGGTTTTTACATCCCGGTTTAAAATTTTTCCGGCTTTGACGGAATTTCTTTGCTAATTTTGGTAATTCTTCCTAAACGTTAGCATACCATTTTACATTATTTCGGAAACTAATTTTTTGTTGAAACATTTTAGAACAATTGCTCATTTCTATTACTGGATCTCCGAAATTTGGGTTCAAGGTGCAAGTTCCCTCAAAATTTTCTTAGGACAAGCCCCAAAGGAACAGACCCTCTCTTAATTAAATAATTTCAAACAATTCGTCTGGGTCGTTTTAACTATACAGAATTCCCACACCTACTGAAATGGCCCTTCTGGTAAGTATCTAATCTCACCTCATTCATACAAGCCAAATCTCAGTTCAAGCTTAAAGCCGGTTTTACACCTACATATAAACAATTTAACATTTGGAAGCATTGTGTTTGTATAATATAAACATTTCAGTGAACGTTTTATCATTAATTTTAAGCATCTAAACTTTCGAACATTATTTGAAACAATCATTTTTGCTTACCATGTGGAAATGATTACTTATGGCATTATCCAGCATAATACTGGCTTGACTACCACAGATTGATAGTATGGAAATTAACCGTAATCTAACGACATGCGGAAGAACCGGACCATCGGAGTTGATGTTGCTGGGAAGGACTCTACTGCCATACAGAACAAATTGTTTCGATAAATATCCAAACGGCTGTCCTTATCCAGGTGTAGATGTAGCTACCATATATATAATTTTAACATATTACCGTATTACTGTGCGTTTGATCAAACTGAACTCTCTGTCTGATGTAGAACAGGCCCTACTGGATCATTGCGGCAATGGCGGTGCCAGATTTCGTAGCCTGATAGATCTAAATTTTCATCCTTTTCCAGAATTTCACGTAACCGGACAAGTTGTTGAAGACGTAGCCTTTGTATATCCTCGCCGAGATGCCGCAATGACAGATGTCCGTCTCCTAAGCACATCGTTAAAGTGGAAAGGCTTTATGATACTAATAGTTCTGTCTTGGTTAAGGCCTTTGTTATATCATTACGTTGGTTACACCAGCATAAAGACTATGGTGGAAATGGCTGATGTTTTGCTAACATTTGCTTTGGCGCTTTACTGTAGTATGCTCAGTGCACGGTTGCATAAAAATGAAAAAGAAATATTGCGCCCGTTTAAAACAGTGTCAGATCTGGCTCACTGCTTGTTGAAGAAAGACTGCCACCTGATTGTTACGAAGTCGTACACCTTCCTAGATGAACTAATGTTCATGTATCCAAGAATGAGTCAAACACCTTCAAGAAATTCAAGTTTGCCCTGTCCATTTCCGGAATCATGTTCTATTTTTGCGGCTGCAGAACAGACAAATCCACCAACAGTGATGGACTCTGACGTCAGTGATCCTATAAACTTAATTTTAGAGTTGTGTCGAAACTATACTTGGCCAATTTTTGTGACAGAAAGTTTCGAAGCACAGAGCACTGTTCAACGCAGCCATGGAAAGTTAGAAATCACTGAGTTCAAGGAGCTTAGCCTAAAACCTGCCTATTTTATTTACAGATCAAGCAAAAGCTTGTCGGAAAGGATACAGCGAGCATTTTCTATTGGTTCAGTTGATGATCTTCTTCGCAGGGAATATCGCCGATTTACCAGCTATTATTCTAATTTTAAACACAGGCATATACAGCATGAGCTTTCAATCAGTGGATTAACTATGCAACAGCTCATTGATATCTTTGGTTTTGTGATAGGAGGTCATTTCATAGCCGCATTAATTTTTGGGTTTGAAAAATAAAAAAAATAAATAAACTGACAGTGCTGTGACAGGCATCTTGAAAGATTGTTCGCTGACTACCACGAAATCACGAAACCAATTGACAGCAAAGAGGGGCGCTTCCTTTTTCCGGATTAATGGATTAAAGATTTTAATGTTTAGTTTCAACAAACTCCTAACTGAATCTTGGGTTTGTCGGTTAGCTATCGTCATTGCTTAAAAATTTTGTTTAAGCTTCACATAAAAAAACTGAAAGCACCATTTGGTTGCTTTAAAACGATGTGCATATCTCTTCTGTATGTGGTTTTCATCAAAAGTTACAGCTGGGGGCAATTTCATAAAATATCGACTAGCATGCTAGTACTAGCATGCTAGTACTCGCAATGCTAGTGCGAGATGCGAGTATGACCGTTTCATAAAACTTTTTGAAAGCTCGACCAAATTAACTAAGATTCTTCTGCTGCTAGCAACACTAGCATTGCTAGTACGAGCAACAAATCTGCTAGTTCAGAGCTTGCGTGAAAAATGGATAATTCTTTAAAAATCGTATCCTTTCCATTAGCGAAGCAAACAGTTTAAAATTTAACATAACGTCAAGAACAGATCATTCTTCATGCCATATAAATTTGAATATAAAAACTGTAACAGCGCATAAGTTATTCTTACTTTTCTTGGAGTTCAATAGTCAAAATTGACTAGAGAACTAGACGCTTGCTAGTTATGAGTTCGGCAGCAACAGCTAGAAACAGGTGCTCGCAGACAGCAACTATATCGACTCGCACTCGACCATCAACCAGACTCGCAAAGCCAGTGCGAGTATAAACTCGACCGCACAACTTTTATGAAACGCATTAGCGAAAATGAAAATGTTATAGCTAGTTTTTGTTTTGACAGTGTGTATTGTTCAACCAAAATCGCAATATTGTAGCCTGTTGACAGCATAACAGAGTAATTAGTGCGAAGTTTTCAAACAAATATCGGGTACTGAGTTCTTAGCTGCCTTCCATCCATATACAGCCGTCGCCATTATGTGTCTGGCCCCCGTTTTCACAGCTACCAACATAATTAATTAAAAATCTCTGCTGGCTGCAAAACCCTAGCTTCAGGGTTGCCATTTGCCAATGTGATTTGGTACATGTTGTGCACCTTTCGGTAGAAAAACACTAGACGTTTGTATCTTCTCTGCATCTAAGGGAATTACTCCTCAAAGTTGAAGTTTCGGCAAATATTAAAAATTTTTTTGCTAACGAAAGGAAACATTTACTACGGCTGCATAGGCTATTTGGTATATACAGAGGCCCTGTAAGAGTGCTGATTTTTGCCAAATGGCAAGAAATTCTGCCGCCTGAAAACCTTTTTATGTCAACTTTAACTGCCAAAATAGTCAAAAATTGCAAAAATCTACATTCTTTAGTCTGGCGTATCCTGAGTAGAAGCTTTCTGCAGCCTTAAAGTCACAGACTTTCACTGATCGAGCTGAAATTTGATGTGGGTGTATTTTCCAACATGCTGAGTGCAAATATCTCAAAAAAATTTAAATTTCAAAAAATTTGATTTCTTTATATATATATATATATATATATATAAAAAATTTATATAAAAGTTATAAAAATATTTATAAATAAAAATATTTATAAAAATTTATATAAAATATATATAAAATTTTCCTTTCGTTATCCAAAGTTTTTAAATTTTGCCGAAACTTCAACCTTAAAAAGAGTTATTGTGTTGCCCACCTTTCCAAAGGAAAAAAGGGCAACCCTTTCTACTGTCTGTTTATTATTATTCTTATTCTTATTATTATTATTATTATTCTTATTATTAGCAGGTGAGTGTCCCCCCCTAGATCTCGAGATTGGGAAGGGGTACAGGGTTGGTTAATACCTCATTTTGAAGAGCGTGAAAAGAAGGTGTGCATCCGTGAATTTCATCGCTCTACCCCCACCCAGTCGACCAGGGCAGGGAATTTAATTTTTAAAAATTGATGTTGGAGACCGCAAAAGTGAGCAGACTGTCGTCACAGTGCCAGACGGTCTAAACCTTTTTGTCTCCGATTTGGTTGAAAAGGCGGTTATAAGGTAATTCGGGGACGCAGATTCCAAATCTGCAATCGAAATTTTTCTACCTTTTGAGAATCTCGAGATATGGCCAAAAGTTACACTGTTGGAGACCGCAAAATTGAGCAAACTGCCCAGAAACACCTAATATCCGTGTTTTTTGAACTAGTTAGTCATGATGAGCCGGTGTATTTGCTAGGACACGCTTAGAATGGTATATCAAGTAACTTTTAGCGATATGTAGTTGAAAATTGCTTATCCCAACTGCCCTTTTATGGGCAACCATGTTCAGGTAAAGGTGTCAAAAATGGTCAAAAACTTTTTGTCTCCGATTTGGTTGAAAAGTCGGTTATAAGGTAATTCGGGGACGCAGATTCCAAATCTGCCCAGAAACACCTAATATCCGTGTTTTTTGAACTAGTTAGTCATGATGAGCCGGTGTATTTGCTAGGACACGCTTAGAATGGTATATCAAGTAACTTTTAGCGATATGTAGTTGAAAATTGCTTATCCCAACTGCCCTTTTATGGGCAACCATGTTCAGGTAAAGGTGTCAAAAATGGTCAAAAACTTTTTGTCTCCGATTTGGTTGAAAAGTCGGTTATAAGGTAATTCGTAATTATCCCAACTGCCTTTTTAAGGGCAACCATTTGTATGAAGTAGTGTTAACAAAGTGTAATATAAAAATCACTTATCCCAACTGCCCTTCTAAGGGCAACCATTTTAGGATGAAGGTGTCGTCATTATTGTATTCAAATAAAACCAAGCATATTGCAGAAGCACGCATTTCTTGAACGAGAGGCTATCAAAGTCTTAGGAAATAAAGCTGTGACCTAAATGGAATGTGCAGATGGGCAACACACTCTCGCAGTCGCTTATTGTGTTGCCCACCTTTCCAAAGGAAAAAAGGGCAACCCTTTCTACTGTCTGTTTATTCTTATTGGGTTGTCGCATTTTTTAAAAAAAAGACAACCCTTTGATATGGCTAAGTTTCTTTATTTATTTATTTATTTATTGTGTTGCCCACTTTTCCAAAGGAATGGGCAACACTTTGTTATTGGTCTGTGCTTATTATTATTATTATTATTGTGTTGCCCACTTTTCCAAAAGAATGGGCAACACTTTGTTATTGGTCTGTGCTTATTATTGGGTTGCCGCTTTTTACACAAAAAAGGCAACCCTTTCATCTGGGTATGTCCGTTTATTATTATTCATCTTCATCTCGTGACCACCCCTGTCCCCCCTCTAACTTTTGCTAGGGTGGCCCGACTGGGCTGAAATTTTTACGGGGTGTTGGGGGTGGGGTGAAGTGTTGACTGAAGCACGGGCAGTCCGATATTTCCCGGATTCCGGGAATGGCGAATCCCGGAATTCTTTAGAATGGTAAGGGGGGACCAAGGGGAACGTAAAAATTTTTTGTCTCCGATTTTGCTTAAAAGTTGGTCATAGGGTAAGTCGACCACGCTGATTTCGAAACTGAAATCGAAATTTCCGGAAAATTTACGGATTTCGAGATATTGCACCCGGAAAATTCCGGATTTTGAAAAATTTCTCCGAAAGTGGTCGATATGGTACTCAAATGAAAGAGCTCGTCAAGCTGAACAACTTTCCTTCTTGCAACATTTTCCGGAAATGTGCCCAGCGAAAGTTATGGCCCAAAAACTGAAAATCCGGGAATTCCCGGAAAAACCGGATTTTTAAAAATTTCTCCAAAAATGGTCGATATGGTACTCAAATGAAAGAGCTCGTCAAGCTGAACAACTTTCCTTCTTGCGACATTTTCCGGAAATGTGCCCAGCGAAAGTTATGGCCCAAAAACCGAAAATCCGGGAATTCCCGGAAAACCGGATTTTTAAAAATTTTTCCTAAAGTGGTCGATATGGTACTCAAATGAAAGAGCTCGTCAAGCTGAACAACTTTTCTGCTAGCTGCATTTTCGGGAAATGCGTCTAGCAAAAGTTACAGCCGAAAAACTGAAAATCGGGAATTCCCGAAAACCCGGATTTTGAAAAATTTTTCCGAAAGTGGTCGATATGGTACTCAAATGAAAGAGCTCGCCGAGCTGAACAACTTTCCTTCTTGCAACATTTTCCGGAAATGCGTCTAGCGAAAGTTATAGCCGAAAAACTGAAAATCCGGGAATTCACTAAAACCCGGATTTTGAAAAATTTTTCCGAAAGTGGTCGATATGGTACTCAAATGAAAGAGCTCGTCGAGCTGAACAACTTTTCTGCTTGCGGCATTTTCCGGAAATGCGTCTAGCGAAAGTTACGACCAAAAAACTGTTGCATACGTCTGGAAAAACCCTTCCCCCTAAGGGAAAATGCCGCGGCAACCCATTCTCGCTACTTCGCTAGTTATTATTATTATTATTATTATTATTATTATCCGTCTGCCCCCCCCCTAGATCTCGAGATTGGGAAGGGGTACAGGGGTGGTTGATACCTCATTTTGAAGCCCTTGACTAGGACATTGGATCCTCAGTTGGGCAGTCCGATACCTTCCGAATTCCGGGAATGGCGAATCCCGGAATTTTTCGAATGGTAAGGGGGGACCAAGGCGAAATTTCAAAATCCAAAATTTGGTCAAAAATTTTTTGTCTCCGATTTCGCTCAAAAGTTGGTCATAGGGTAACTCGACCACGCTGATTTCGAAACTGAAATCGAAATTTCCGGAAAATTTACGGATTTCGAGATATTCGCTCCGGAAAATTCCGGATTTTGAAAAATTTCTCCAAAAGTGGTCGATATGGTACACAAACGAAAGAGCTCGTCAAGCTGAACAACTTTCCTTCTTGCGACATTTTAAAAAAATGCGTCTTTCGAAAGTTATGACCGAAAAACTGAAAACCCGGGAATTCACGAAAACCCGGATTTTGGACCAAAAAATTTTTTGTCTCCGATTTCACTCAAAAGTCGGACATAAGGTAATTCGACCACGCTGATTTCGAAACTTCAATCGAAATTTCCGGAAAATTTACGGATTTCGAGATATTCGTTACCGAAGATTCCGGATTTTGAAAAAATTCTCCAATTGTGGTCGATATGGTACTCAAATGAAAGAGTTCGTCGAGCTGAGCAACTTTCCTTCTTGCGACATTTTCTGAAAATGCGCCTAGCGAAAGTTATGACAGAAAATAAACAGAAAAACCTGTTGTGGGCAACACATTCTTGCAGTAGCGCTAGTTGGGTTGCCGCTTTTTCAACAAAAAGGCAACCCTTTAACTTGGGTATGTCCGTTATTATTATTATTATTCTCCGGATTCTTGTCCCCCCCTCTATCTCGAGATTGGAAAGGGGTAGAGAGGTGGTTGATACCTCATTTTGAAGGTCTTGACTTGAACTGCTCCCGGAAGCGCGGGGAGCCCCGGGGGAGCAGAGGTGCTCCCGGAGCAGCCTCGTGAGTAAAAATGAGTAAAATAAAAAAGTTGTCCAAATGAGCTAATTTTGGTATCATTCGAAAGCTCTCGACGAGTAAAGAAAAAGTTGTAATTGGGTCAAGGCCTGAAAATGCACTCATTTTGAGTTATGAGGCGAAAAATGGTGAAAAATGGCCAAAAACGGCCAAAATGGCTCCAAATTGAAAGTTCTCAGATCGGACTCATATTGGTATCATTCGAAAGCTCTCGTTGCGTAGATAAAATGTTATAATAGGGCCAAGGCACCAAAGTGTACAGAAAATGAGTTACGGGGCCTAAAATGGGTCAAAAATGGCCAAAATCGGTCAAAATGGCTCAAAATAAAAAAGTGTCGGAAATCCACAATATGGATATCATTGGAAAGCTCTCTTTGCGTAGATAAAAAGTTGTAATAGGGCCAACGCACCAATGTGGAGGAAAAATGAGTTACGGAGGCTCAAACGGGTCAAAAATGGCCAAAAATGGCCAAAATCAGTCAAAAAGGGTCAAAATTAAAAAGTGTCGGAAATTCACAATATGGATATCAATCGAAAGCTCTCGTTGCGTAGATAAAAAGTTGTAATGGAGACAAAGCTCCTAGCTGCATGCAAACGGAGTTATGTCCCTTGATAAGAGGAAAAATGCCAGCGGCAACCCATTCATGCCAAATTGCTTATTATTATTATTATTATCCGTCTGTCCCCCCCCCTAGATCTCGAGATTGGGAAGGGGTACAGGGGTGGTTGATACGTTATCTTGAAGCCCTTGGCTAGGACATCTCCGGGAAGCAAGATGGCTCCGATACCTTCCGGATTCCGGGAATGGCGAAACCCGGAATTTTTCGGTTGGTAAGGGGGGACCAAGGCGAAATTTCAAAATCCAAAATTTGGTCAAAAATTTTTTGTCTCCGATTTCGCTCAAAAGTTGGTCATAGGGTAACTCGACCACGCTGATTTCGAAACTGAAATCGAAATTTCCGGAAAATTTTCGGATTTCGAGATATTCGACCCGGAAAATTCCGGATTTTGAAAAATTTCTCCAAAAGTGGTCGATATGGTACTTAAATGAAAGAGCTCGTCGAGCTGGGTAATTTATATCATTACCACGTTTTCCGGAAATATTTCTAGCGAAAGTTATGGCCGCAGATTGGAAAATCCGGAATTTCCGGAAAAAACCGGATTTTCAAAAATTCGGTGAAACAGGGGCAATATGGTACTTAATTGAAAGCTCTTTGAGTCCTGGGACAGATTTCATGAACAGAAACAGCCTAAAAGGTGTCTAGCAAAATTTATACCCCAAAGGAATGTGTCGTGGGCAACACATTCTTGCAGTAGCGCTAGTTTATTGGGTTGCCGCTTTTTCACAAAAAGGCAACCCTTTAACTTGGGTATGTCCGTTATTGGGTTGCCGCTTTTTCAACAAAAAGGCAACCCTTTAACTTGGGTATGTCCGTTATTTATTATTTATTATTATTATTTCTTCTCCGGATTCTTGTCCCCCCCCCTCTATCTCGAGATTGGAAAGGGGTAGAGAGGTGGTTGATACCTCATTTTGAAGGGCTTGACTTGAACTGCTCCCGGAAGCGCGGGGAGCCCCGGGGGAGCAGAGGTGCTCCCGGAGCACCCCCGTGAGTAAAAATGAGTAAAATAAAAAAGTTGTACAAATGAGCTAATTTTGGTATCATTCGAAAGCTCTCGGCGAGTAATGAAAAAGTTCTAATAGGGTCAAGGCCTGAAAATGCACTCATTTTGAGTTATGAGGCGAAAAATGGCAAAAAATGGCCAAAAACGGCCAAAATGGCTCAAAATTGAAAGTTCTCAGATCGGACTCATATCGGTATCATTCGAAAGCTCTTATTGTGTAGATAAAAAGTTGTAATAGGTTCAAAGCACCAAAATGTACAGAAAATGAGTTACGGGGCACCAAAGGGGTCAAAAATGGCCAAAACCGGCCAAAATGGGTCAAAATTGAAAATTGTCGGATCCGGTCGATACCGGTATCGTTCGAAAGCTCTCGTTGAGTAGATAAAAAGTTGTAATAGGGCCAAAGCACCAAAATGTACAGAAACTGAGTTACGGGACATGAAAGGGGTCAAAAAAGGCCGAAACCAGTCAAAATGGGTCAAAAATAAAAGTTGTCAAAACTCCACAATATGGGTGTCATACGAAAGCTCTCGTTCAGTGGATAAAAAGTTGTAATAGAGCCAAAGCTCTTAAGTGTACGCAGTTTCAAATATGACTCCTGATAAGAGGAAAAATGCCAGCGGCAACCCATTCATGCCACTTTGCTAGTTGTGTTGCCCACTTTTCCAAAGGAATGGGCAACACTTTGTTATTGGTCTGTGCTTATTATTATTGGGTTGTCGCATTTTTTTTAAAAAAAAGACAACCCTTTGATATGGCTAAGTTTCTTTATTTATTTATTTATTTATTTATTTATTATTCCGGTCAACATTTGTGTCCCCCCCCTTTTTCTCGAGATTGGCTGGACCGATCGGGCTGAAATTCTCACCATAGTTGTAGGGTGACCTGAAGTGCTCCCGTTTGTAAGGGCATCCCGATATCTCCCGGATTCCGGGAATGGCGAATCCCGGAATTTTAAAAATCGTAAGGGGGGACCAAGGGAAACGTAAAAATTTTTTGTCTCCGATTTTGCTTGAAAGTTGGTCATAGGGTAAGTCGACCACGCTGATTTCGAAACTGAAATCGAAATTTCCGGAAAATTTCCGGATTTCGAGATATTCGACCCGGAAAATTCCGGATTTTGAAAAATGTCTCCAAAAGTGGTCGATATGGTACTCAAATGAAAGAGCTCGCCGAGCTGAACAACTTTCCTTCTTGCGACATTTTCCGGAAATGCGTCTAGCGAAAGTTATAGCCGAAAAACTGAAAATCCGGGAATTCACGAAAACCCGGATTTTGGACTTAAAAATTTTTTGTCTCGGATTTTGCTTAAAAGTTGGTCATAGGGTAAGTCGGTGGTACTGATTTCGAATCTGAAATTGAAATTCCCGGAAAATTCACGGATTTCGAGATATTAGGCCCGGAAAATTCCGGATTTTGAAAAATTTTTCGGAAACTGGTCAATATGGTACTCAAATGAAAGAACTCGTCGAGCTGAGCAACTTTCCTTCTTGCGACATTTTCCGGAAATGCGTCCAGCGAAAATTACAGCCGAAAAACTGAAAATCCGGGAATTCCCGGAAAAACCGGAATTTTAAAAATTGTCCTAAAAGTTGTCAGTATGGTACTTATTCGAAAGATCTCAGCGAGTAGGGATAGTAGAAAAGTTGTGATAGAGCCAAAGTCTGAAAATGTTCCAAAACTGAGTTTTAGCCCGAGTCAAGCACAGGGAATAAAAGGAAAATGCGCGACAACCCGTTGATGCCGGTAGGATTTATTATTATTATTATTATTATCCGTCTGTCCCCCCCCTAGATCTCGAGATTGGGAAGGGGTACAGGGGTGGTTGATACCTCATTTTGAAGATATTCACTTGGACGTTGGATCCTCAGTTGGGCAGTCCGATACCTTCCGGATTCCGGGAATGGCGAATCCCGGAATTTTTCGAATGGTAAGGGGGGACCAAGGCGAAATTTCAAAATCCAAAATTTGGTCAAAAATTTTTTGTCTCCGATTTCGCTCAAAAGTTGGTCATAGGGTAACTCGACCACGCTGATTTCGAAACTGAAATCGAAATTTCCGGAAAATTTACGGATTTCGAGATATTCGCTCCGGAAAATTTCGGATTTTGAAAAATTTCTCCAAAAGTGGTCGATATGGTACTCAAATGAAAGATCTCGTCGAGCTGAGCAACTTTCCTTCTTGCGGCATTTTCCGAAAATGCGTCTAGCGAAAGTTATGTTCGAAAAACTGAAAATCCGGGAATTCCCGAAAATCCGGAATTTTATGTCGAAAAATTTTTTGTCTCCGATTTCACTCAAAAGTTGGTCTTCGGGTAATTCGACCACGCTGATTTCGAAACTAACACCGAAATTTCCCGAAAATTTACGGATTTCGAGATATTCGTTCCGGAAAATTCCGGATTTTGAACAATTTCTCTGAAAGTGGTCGATATGGTACTCAAACGAAAGAGTTCGACGAGCTGAGCAACTTTCCTTCTTGCGACAATTTCTGAAAATGCGTCTAGCGAAAGTTATGGCGGAAAAATAAACAGAAAAACCTGTTGTGGGCAACACATTCTTGCAGTAGCGCTAGTTTATTTATTATTCCGGTCAACATTTGTGTCCCCCCCTTTTTCTCGAGATTGGCTGGACCGATCGGGCTGAAATTCTCAGCATAGTTGTAGGGTGACCTGAAGTGCTCCCGTTTGTAAGGACATCCCGATATCTCCCGGATTCCGGGAATGGCGGCTCCCGGAAATTTAAAAATCGTAAGGGGGGACCAAGGGAAACGTAAAAATTTTTTGTCTCCGATTTTGCTTAAAAGTTGGTCATAGGGTAACTCGACCACGCTGATTTCGAAACCGTAATCGAAATTTCCGGAAAATTTACGGATTTCGAGATATTCAACCCGGAAAATTCCGGATTTTGAAAAATTTTTCCGAAAGTGGTCGATATGGTACTCAAATGAAAGAGCTCGCCGAGCTGAACAACTTTCCTTCTTGCGACATTTTCCGGAAATGCGTCTAGCGAAAGTTATAGCCGAAAAACTGAAAATCCGGGAATTCACGAAAACCCGGATTTTGGACTTAAAAATTTTTTGTCTCCGATTTTGCTTAAAAGTTGGTCATAGGGTAAGTCGACCACGCTGATTTCGAAACTGAAATCGAAATTGCCGGAAAATTTCCGGATTTCGAGATATTCGACCCGGAAAATTCCGGATTTTGAAAATTTTTTCGGAAAGTGGTCAATATGGTACTCAAATGAAAGAACTCGTCGAGCTGAGCAACTTTCCTTCTTGCGACATTTTCCGGAAATGCGTCCAGCGAAAATTACAGCCGAAAAACTGAAAATCCGGGAATTCCCGGAAAAACCGGAATTTTAAAAATTGTCCTAAAAGTTGTCAATATGGTACTTATTCGAAAGATCTCAGCGAGTAGGGATAGTAGAAAAGTTGTGATAGAGCCAAAGTCTGATAAGGTTCCAAAACTGAGTTTGAGCCCGAACCAATATAAGCACAGAGGAATAACTGGAAAATGCGCGACAACCCGTTGATGCCGGTAGGATTTATTATTATTATTATTATTATTGTTGTTAGCACCTGTTTGTACCCCCCTTTCAACTCGAGATTGGAAAGGGGTACAGGGGTGGTTAATACCTCATTTTGAAGAGCGTGAAAAGAAGGTGTGCATCCGTGAATTTCATCGCTCTACCCCCACCCAGTCGACCAGGGCAGGGAATTTAAATTTTAAATTTTTAAAAATCGTAACGGTGGTTCTGGTTCTCTGGGAAGGCGAAAGTGAGCAGACTGTCGTCACAGTGCCAGACGGTCTAAACCTTTTTGTCTTAGTCAAGATGAGCCGGTGTATTTGCTACGACACGTTTAGAATGGTATATCAAATAACTTTTAGCGATATGTAGTTGAAAATTGCTTATCCCAACTGCCCTTTTATGGGCAACCATGTTCAGGCAAAGGTGTCAAAAATGGTCTAAACCTTTTTGTCTCCGATTTGGTTGAAAAGTCGGTTATAAGGTAATTCGGGGACGCAAATTCCAGATCTGTAATCGAAATTTTTCTACCTTTTGAGAATCTCGAGATATGGCCAAAAGTTACACTGTTGGAGACCGCAAAAGTGAGCAAACTGCCCAGAAACACCTAATATCCGTGTTTTTTGAACTAGTTAGTCATGATGAGCCGGTGTATTTGCTAGGACACGCTTAGAATGGTATATCAAGTAACCTTTAGCGATATGTAGTTGAAAATTGCTTATCCCAACTGCCCTTTTATGGGCAACCATGTTCAGGTAAAGGTGTCAAAAATGGTCAAAAACTTTTTGTCTCCGATTTGGTTGAAAAGTCGGTTATAAGGTAATTCGTAATTATCCCAACTGCCTTTTTAAGGGGAACCATTTGTATGAAGTAGTGTTAACAAAGTGTAATATAAAAATCACTTATCCCAACTGCCCTTCTAAGGGCAACCATTTTAGAATGAAGGTGTCGTCATTATTGTATTCGAATAAAACCAAGCATATTGCAGAAGCACGCATTTCTTGAACGAGAGGCTATCAAAGTCTTAGGAAATAAAGCTGTGACCTAAATGGAATGTGCAGGTGGGCAACACACTCTCGCAGTCGCTAGTTGTGTTGCCCACTTTTCCAAAGGAATTGGGCAACACTTTGTTATTGGTCTGTGCTTATTATTATTATTGGGTTGCCGCTTTTTCAACAAAAAGGCAACCCTTTAACTTGGGTATGTCCGTTATTTATTTATTTATTATTTATTATTATTTCTTCTCCGGATTCTTGTCCCCCCCCCCTCTACCTCGAGATTGGGAAGGTGTAGAGAGGTGGTTGATACCTCATTTTGAAGGTCTTGACGTGAACTGCTCCCGGAAGCGCGGGGAGCCCCGGGGGAGCAGAGGTGCTCCCGGAGCACCCCCGTGAGTAAAAATGAGTAAAATAAAAAAGTTGTCCAAATGAGCTAATTTTGGTATCATTCGAAAGCTCTCGGCGAGTAATGAAAAAGTTGTAATAGGGTCAAGGCCTGAAAACGCACTCATTTTGAGTTACGAGGCCGAAAATGGTCAAAAATGGCCAAAAACGGCCAAAATGGCTCAAAATTGAAAGTTTTCAAATCGGACTCATATCGGTATCATTCGAAAGCTCTCATTGTGTAGATAAAAAGTTGTAATATGTTCAAAGCACCAAAATGTACAGAAAATGAGTTACGGGGCTCCAAAGGGGTCAAAAATGGACAAAACCGTCCAAAATGGGTCAAAACTGAAAATTGTCGTATCCGGTCGATGCCGGTATCATTCGAGAGCTCTCGTTGAGTAGATAAAAAATTGTCATACCGCCAAAGCACCAAACTGTACAGAAACTGAGTTACGGGGCATGAAAGGGGTCAAAAAAGGCAGAAACCAGTCAAAATGGGTCAAAATTAAAAGTTGTCGATAGCGGTCGATACCAGTGTCATTCGAAAGCTCTCATTGAGTAGATAAAAAGTTGTAATAGGGCCAAAGCTCTTAAATGTACGCAGCTTCAGATATGACTCCTGATAAGAGGAAAAATGCCAGCGGCAACCCATTCATGCCACTTTGCTTGTTGGGTTGTCGCATTTTTTTTAAAAAAAGACAACCCTTTGATATGGCTAAGTTTCTTTATTTATTTATTATTCCGGTCAACATTTGTGTCCCCCCCCTTTTTCTCGAGATTGGCTGGACCGATCGGGCTGAAATTCTCACCATAGTTGGAGGGTGACCTGAAGTGCTCCCGTTTGTGGGGTTCAGCCCGATATCTCCCGGATTCCGGGAATGGCGGCTCCCGGAATTTTTAAAAATGGTAAGGGGGGACCAAGGGAAACGTAAAAATTTTTTGTCTCCGATTTTGCTTAAAAGCTGGTCATAGGGTAATTCGACCACGCTGATTTCGAAACTGAAATCGAAATTTCCGGAAAATTTACGGATTTCGAGATATTCGCCCCGAAAATTTCCGAATTTTGAAAAATTTCTCCAAAAGTAGTCGATATGGTACTCAACTGAAAGAGCTCGTCGAGCTGAACAACCTTCCTTCTTGCGAGATTTTCCGAAAATGCGTCTAGCATAAGTTATAGCCGAAAAATTGAAAATCCGGGAATTCACGAAAACCCGGATTTTGGACTTAAAAATTTTTTGTCTCTGATTTCGCTCAAACGTTGGTCATAGGGTAATTCGACCACGCTGATTTCGAAACTGGAAGCGAAATTTCCGGAAAATTTCCGGATTTCGAGATATTCGATCCGGAAAATTCCGGATTTTGAACAATGTTTCCGAAAGTGGTCGATATGGTACTCAAATGAAAGAACTCGTCGAGCTGAGCAACTTTCCTTCTTGCGACATTTTCCGGAAATGCTTCCAGCGAAAATTACGGCCGAAAAACTGAAAATCCGAGAATTCCCGGAAATACCGGAATTTTTAAAAATGTCCTAAAAGTTGTCAATATGGTACTTATTCGAAAGCTCTCAGCGAGTAGGAAAAAGTTGTGATAGGGCCAAAGTCTGAAAATGTTCCAAAACTGAGTTTTAGCCCGAGCCAATATAAGCACAGAGGAATAAGAGGAAAATGCGCGACAACCCGTTGATGCCGGTAGGATTTATTATTATTATTATTATTATCCGTCTGTCCCCCCCTAGATCTCGAGATTGGGAAGGGGTAAAGGGGTGGTTGATACCTCATTTTGAAGATATTCACTTGGACGTTGGATCCTCAGTTGGGCAGTCCGATACCTTCCGGATTCCGGGAATGGCGAATCCCGGAATTTTTCGGTTGGTAAGGGGGGACCAAGGCGAAATTTCAAAATCCAAAATTTGGTCAAAAATTTTTTGTCTCCAATTTCGCTCAAAAGTTGGTCATAGGGTAACTCGACCACGCTGATTTCGAAACTGAAATCGAAATTTCCGGAAAATTTACGGATTTCGAGATATTCGACCCGGAAAATTCCGGATTTTGAAACATTTCTCCAAAAGTGGTCGATATGGTACTCAAATGAAAGAGCTCGTCGAGCTGAGCAACTTTCCTTCTTGCGACATTTTCCGAAAATGCGTCTAGCGATAGTTATGACCAAAAAACTGAAAATCCGGGAATTTACGAAAACCCGGATTTTGGACCAAAAACTTTTTGTCTCCGATTTCGCTCAAAAGTTGGTCATAGGGTAACTCGACCACGCTGATTTCAAAACTGAAATTGAAATTTCCGGAAACTTTACGGATTTCGAGATATTCGTTCCGGAAAATTCCGGATTTTGAAAAATATCTCTGAAAGTGGTCGATATGGTGCTCAAACGAAAGAGTTCGTCGAGCTGAGCAACTTTCCTTCTTGCAACAATTTCTGAAAATGCGTCTAGCGAAAGTTGTGGCAGAAAAATAAACAGAAAAACCTATTGTGGGCAACACATTCTTGCAGTAGCGCTAGTTATTTATTATTATTATTCTCCGGATTCTTGTCCCCCCCCTCTATCTCGAGATTGGAAAGGGGTAGAGAGGTGGTTGATACCTCATTTTGAAGGTCTTGACTTGAACTGCTCCCGGAAGCGGGGGGAGCCCCGGGGGGGCAGAGGTGCTCCCGGAGCACCCCCGTGAGTAAAAATGAGTAAAATAAAAAAGTTGTCCAAATGAGCTAATTTTGGTATCATTCGAAAGCTCTCGGCGAGTAATGAAAATGTTGTAATAGGGTCAAGGCCTGAAAATGCACTCATTTTGAGTTACGAGGCCGAAAATGGTCAAAAATGACCAAAAACGGTCAAAATGGCTCAAAATTGAAAGTTCTCGGATCAAGCTCATATCGGTATCATTCGAAAGCTCTCGTTATGTAGATGAAAAGTTGTAATAGGGCCAACGCACCAAAGTGGAGGAGAAATGAGTTACGGAGCCTCAAATGGGTCAAAAATGGCCAAAATCGGTCAAAATGGGTCAAAATTGAAAGTAACCGAAACCGCCCAATACGGATATCATTCGAAAGCTCTCGTTGAGTAGATGAAACGTTGTAATAGGGTCAAAGCACCAAAATGTGCAGAAAATGAGTTACGGGGCCTGAAAGGGGTCAAATATGGCCAAAGCCGGCCAAAATGGGTCAAAATCAAAAGTTATGGAAAAGGACAATATGGGTATCAAACCAAAGATCTCTTTGAGTAAATAAAAAGCTGTCATAGGGACAAGGGGTAATATCGTAGGATAATTGACTTATCTTATTTATAAGAGGAAAAATGCAGCGGCAACCCGTTCATGCCACTTTGCTTATTTTATTCTTGTCTGCTGTTTAGCTAGAGGGCGTCCCCCTAAAAATTGACCTCCCCAAAAATTCCTTCCCCCGAAATCATCCCCCCTCCAGATTTTTTGGGTTCCCAAATTTTTGCCAAAACAGGCAATTTGGCAAAAATTTCCCGACTTAGCCGGAGACGCTCTTGTTAAAATGTCCTATTTTTAGCTTAAATCAAGAGTACATAATGTGCTTAAATCCAGGCATTTTTTGTGAAAAATGTTTGGCTCATCTTTGCAGTATATATTCCCCCGGGCTCCCCCCCCCCATCCGGAACCTCTCCCCAGGAAAAACACCCTAAAAGTAACCTGACTTTCTCAACCTGCTGTTCAAACATTCCAGATCAGTCGTACAGATTCGCTTGAAGCAACAATTTTGTGGATTTTCCATGCTGATTTTTCAACTTTCTTTTTCATTTTCCTATTTTGTTTTGTTTTTCAGATTTTGGATTCTGGACTCACCCAGCCTGCCCCAGAATGCCGTGTCCCCCGTCTCCCATCAGGTCTACGCTGAGGCCTGCGTGATCCCCTATATGGCCAAATTTGTCGTCTTCGCCCGGCGAATTACCCCCAACGAAGCTGCCATCCGAATTTTCTGTATCACAGATGATAAGGAGGATAAGACGCTGGAGCGACAGACACACTTTACGGAGATTGCCAAAAGTCGGGATGTTGAAGTACGTAGGGAGCAAAGTCGCACCCAGGCCCGGGGGGTGGCGGTTCACAAGGGGTCTAGACCCCCCCCTTTTTGGGTGACAAAATGGAAATTTTTTGCTATTTTTATGGCACAAACAGCTATTTTTAAAAACATTTTCGCGCTTTCGGCGCAATAATTTGCGTTTTGCAAGCAATAAACATATCCAATTTGACAATATTTTTTGGCAAAAATGCAAAAATTCTTCAACTTCATTTGGGGAACTAGACCCCCCCCCAGACCCCACCGTTGCATTTTACCTTTGACCCCTATTTTAAAATCCTGGGTGCGGGCCTAGCAGGGAGGGATGGTTTAACCTTGATTTTTTTGAAAAAACCGTTTTTGAGGACGAAGAAGAAGGACTACGAATATTACGGGGGGGGGGGCGCTAGCTTTTGCAGCAGATTTTATTTGGTGAAGCTTGATAGTGTAGTGTAGGCTTGGACCCTCGTTATAGCCTGAAAATGTTTGTAATGTTCTCTTTCAATATGAATTCATCTTCTGAAAATTGTGTCGTTTGTTAGACAATACTTAGATAAGAATGGAAAGAAAGACTAAATAAAAAGTAAATAAAAACAAAAAATAACATAGGTTAATGACATTCAAATCAACTAGCTTATGACATAAGTATCGAATGTTCTTTGGACGATTTTAATTTTCTTAGAGCCTTTTGATAAGAAGGATTAAACGGATTAACTAAAATGGATTAAGCTAACTAGCAGATTAACTAGCAGATTAAACTTTAATCCGTTCAAATCCGTGAACGTATGCTCATAAAAAGTTTAATCTTCATCGGTTTAATCCATTTTATGAAAAGGCCCTCAAGTTTCTTTTTCATCGTCTGCTTTTTTTTCAGGTTTTATCCGGGAAAAGTCATTATCTGCAGTTTGATGGCAACTTCCGTCCGCTGAGTCGCTCAGGCGAGGAGGACCTCTACTATCTGACCTTTCGACCTTTCCAGGAAAACAGGCTTGCCTTTGTTGCTAGGGTAAGTTAGCTACGTCGACTGTACCATAGAATTTACCATCTGCTGGGGCCGATGTTATCAACGTCCAAACCTGAGTTAAAGTCGCTAAACCGGGTTTACTCGGCTATCTTTAACATATGAATTTAACCCGGCTTAGTGACTTAAGGGGGGGGGGGTCACTTTGGTCAAAAATCGATAGTCACGGATTTCGCTCATTTTCACACATAATATGCCCTCATATGTTCTCAAAAATAAGTTAGAATATTAGCGTTCGAAATCAAACTGTGGCACAGTTATTCAGGTTCAAAGCCGGAAAACTTGAAAATTCCGGTGATGAGCCCTGCAAGGTCAGTTAGAGACCGAACGCAATCGAGAACAGGGTTGACCGATACACCAAATTAAAGCCTTTACTAAGGTAATATTTAAGTGCTGACGTGGCTCAAGGCCAGCTATCCAGGCGTTCATAATGCATGCTTGAGTGATGCACTGACCTAACCTTGCAGGACTGCCCAGTATAACTTTAACTCGTAGTATCTTGCACAGACAACATTTTAGACCCATGGTTCTATGAGAAAAGTTGCTCCTCGTTCCAATAGCTATCGATTGATACCCAATTTGTCTCTATTTGAAAAAATTTTAAAATTGACATTTTTCACCTATAAAGATCAAAGGTGCCGCCACAGCAGTCATGTTCAATATTGACGCATTTGTTTGGCCACATTATGTGACAGACGTGGAAATATTAATTAATCTGCCAAGTTTGGTAATTTTTACTACATAATGAGTGAGAAATTATCAAAAGAATGTGAAAATTATGAAAAATGGCCATTTTTAGCAAAATTTGCTGTTTTTGTGGCAAGTTTTTTGAGCTTACTGTAAATGATAGAAACATGCGAGTACTTTCATAAGACGTGGTTTTATGCGTAGAGTGCAGCCTGGGTTTTAGTTTACTGGGGGGGGGCGGGAGGGGCGCCCCCCCACTTTTTGGGTTCCCCCCCCCCACTCGAGCACCTCCCCCCCCCCACTCGTTCCCCCCCCCACTTTTTTGGGCTTCCCCCCCCACTCACTATAGGGTGCCCAGAAAATGTCAAATTTTTAGGATTTTTGGTCAAAATTTTCAAAATTTTTCCGGCTTCGCCGGAAATTTTTGGTCAAAAATCGTCTTTTTTGGTGCTAAAACTCCATTTTTGAGCACTTTTAAGCTTAATTATAGCAGCATATGTAGAAAACAGGCTTTTTATACGGTATTTTTGGCATTTTTAGCCCATTTTATCTCCCCCCCCCCACTTTTCGACCTCCCCCCCCCCCCACTAGTGGGGGGGGGGGGGGGGTCCCCCCCCCACTTTTTTCGCCTAAAGTAAACCCAGGCAGCTATCTATTGGCAATTTCTGTAGCTTTTGCCTCGTTCATGACAAGCAAAAGAGTACCGGTGGTCCTGTTTTTCATGGTCCAAAAATGGCCGATTTTCTAAAATTCTGACTTTAAAAATTCGCCAAAAATCCAATACTCAACAGAATCGCTTCAGAGGAGATAGCTGCACTCTACAATATGTCCTTAATGGTTCTAAAAAGGTTTCAGAGCTCTGACTCTTATACAGCGAAAAATTTTTCTGCCACAAACTTTTTAACCTAACTTTTTCATTTTCCTATGTTTAGCACATGTCGAGGTCACCTTTGAGGGCCTGTACAGAACGATAGAAGCAATATTTCGCAAAACGCACTTGTCTTGTTTCGCGGACCCATGGGGACTACAAAATATGTGAAAATGAGCAAAATCGGAGATGGTCGAAAAAACGGCTAAAAAGTGACCCCCCCCCCCCCTTAAGAGGCGAATGGGTTTGGACAGGGTGAGACAACGTTATTTAACCACGCCAGATTTTCAACAGAGATTAGTCTAAAGTTGTGCTAAAATCGAACAGGTGTTTGTTCTGGACTGTGGTGGTGCAGTTTGGTCTAAAAGCTTGACTATTCTTACAAGCAAGGCCTAAGCCTAACTTTGGCCTAAAATTGGTCTCAGCCTAGTCCTAGTATAGTCTGGTGTGTAGGGCCCCTACTCAACGCAGTTTCTCAACTGAAATTGCATATTTGGTGGTAACATGAAGTCACACGTTGGTTGCATAACAATATTGTTTAAACTTCTTATTGAAACTGAAGCAGTGTGTACTTCTTTTGATTCTATTTCGATTTATACTCCGTATGTACTTACATGCCTCTTATGTTACGTTTGCAAAATACGTACGCAGATATATGTGCAGATATGTTACGGTTGCGAACACGTTTATGTTGGAAATAAATATATTGTGTTCCATTCTTCTTTGTAGTTTTACAATAATAGAATCTGTAATACATACGCACAATAGCTACGTAGCTATGTATCTGCCCTTAAATTCTTGTTGCCTTTCCGGTTAAGTGTAACATTATATATGTATGTTTTGGCTGAACTAAGACTGTTTACGTTTCGCTAGATTATAGGTTATTTTGTTCGTTGGCATCAACACTTTGTCTGTCGTCTAGAGTTAAACACAAAGCTACGCTGGTGAGATGAGGTGTACAATATTTGAAGGGTTCGTTTGCTTGAAGGAACTGTTTGCGCTAATGCTTACATGATACAAACATAACATCTGGGATTTCAGTGTCTGTGTACTTCTTTTTGGTTTATAACACCGTATGGAGAAATATGCCATTTTGGAATTTTTCAACTATTAAAAAACCTGCGTTTAGTTTTAGTTTATGCACGTACTATATATATAGTTTTGGAATTGAACAAAAGCAGAATCCTAGGTGGTTTGCTCTGGATCGTAGTGGGAGGGATGTCAGCTATTCATAGGTTATCAGTTATCGAAAAACAGCGAGCCTAAAATGTGTGTCACATCGTGTTGCCACATTTCCTTGTTTGTTTTGGTGGGAGGGGGGATCCAGGTCTGCAGAATGGGACTTGTTGTACTGGGGGGAGGGGTGGGTTGGAGGGGCACCCCTCATCTGGAAGGTCCCCACACAAAAAATTATAAAAATTATTAAAAAAAGTATAAAACGCCCCCGGATTATTTTCGACAAATCCCCCCATGATCCGAAACATTACCAAATTTTATCATTTTCCGCAAAATTTTCGAAACATTTTCTGCCTTCCCCGAACTTTAAATCAAGTTTGCTATTTTAGCTTAAAAACTCCTAAAATTAGCATAAAATTTGCAATTTTTAGCAGTTTTTACACAAATAATCTAAACAAATTCGTAAAACTTTTTTTAAAATATACCCCCGTTTTTTGGTGAGCCCCTACCCCATTGTTGGGGGCGGGGTAAGGCTTCTTTTCGAGCCAAGTCGGGCCCTCCCTCTTTTTTTACACCTTTTTTGGCATGCTTGTGCCCACCTACCCTTTAGCTTTTATTTGGCCATTCCGTCCCATTCTTGTCTTGTCAGTCAACATTTTGTTAAAATTTGTCAAAATTTATGATGATTCGTCATAATTTCTAAGCATTCACAGCCCTCGTATCACAAACCCAGCCCAGCCAACAAACATAAATTTTTGTTTGGGTCAAGAAGTTGAAGATTTTTTGCCTTTCTGATTTTGCTGAATACATTGGGATTTTTTTGAAACCACATGATTTGCAAACATTGAATTTTATGAAAGGCTATATATACCTATAACATATATATTCGTGTAAAGGATTTTGCTTGGATGATTACGTGTGTGTGAACGAACATTATAGGAAAATCCTGTTTATTTTTGCTCCAATGGCTGAAACTATTTTTTTGTTAAAATATATGTATTTTTCAGCTGGGATTTTACGTAATTATTGTAATGTTGAAACGCATGGATAGATTGAGCATGATTTTTTCTTTATACGTATATATACGTACGTATATAGGAATTGCATAAATGCTGCGTTTTCCTGAAGTTTTTTTACCATTACAGACAGATGTTGTACACAGTATTTGTATATTTATTCTGACTAGATTGGTATATATATGATGTAAATATTTCCTGGGCATTTCGGGCAATTCGGTTACTACTAACTTCTTTATTCTCTTAAAGGAACCACCCCTCTCTCCTCTCGAGACTGACCAAAACTCGTGAGGGCAAATGAGGTCAAGTGTGAACAATTTCCCTACTTTTCCGTACCTTTCTTGGTTTTAAAAGTCAATTCTTTTCTTATCATACGTAACCTACCGGGTTTACTTTAGTGGCCTTCGTCGGAATTTTTTGGTCAAAAATCGTCTATTTTGGATCTAAAACTTAATTTTTAAGCACTATTTAGGTTAGTTATAGCAGTAGGTACTTTTAGAAAATAAACAAACCCAGACCTAAATACTCACTCGCATTATGCGTATATATCCGTTTATGTAGGTATATGGGTTTCCCTTAGACCGGAGCGTTTTTAAGCAAAACATCAACTGGAAATTTTAGGGATATACTTTATGGACTGTTATTCAGGGGGAGGGGGTCTAGGGGGTCCGGACCCACTTTTTGAAAAGTTTTTGAAATTTTTAGCTGTTTTTAGTGCAAATTTGGCCATTTTTTGAAAAAATTGTGGCTTGGCCCCATTCCCTATTAGGGTCCGACTTTTTCAAATTCCGGATACGCCCCTGACTATTATATGTATATTGGACAACCTGCCCTCATGTCAAAGATTCGGGTGATTTGGCTGACCCCGAGGATTCCATCTGGGGTTTTTGGAAGACCCTTCCGGACAAATGTCTAAAGTATCTAAAATTACCCTGAATACTATACGTATATACGTATATAAGCTTACGCCTGGAACTTACTAGTAGACCATCTTATATGCTCAGTCTAGTCTATCCGTCTGTAAGATTTGCTGTATATAAATATTTGCTATAGGTATATATCAGGGGCGCAGCCAGGGGGCATGCGGGGCATGCGGCCGCATGCCCCGTCAGGATTCGGAAATAAGAATAATTAACGACGAAGGTAAAGCCAACTGGAAGTAGAAATTTCGCAATTTCGTTGCCAATTAAATTTATTTGTACTTTCAATGTATTAGACCAGTATTGGTGTGTGTCTGTTCAAGCAAATCTACCTCTAAACTGGACAGTCAGGATGCGTCCAAATTTATTCAAGCACAATTTTTCGGCTGCGAACTTGCCAGCAAATATTTCGGGGGCCGCCGAGTAGAATACAGTTCAACATTCAATATTGAAGGTGCTGGATCGAGTTTGCGTAATTTTGTCTTAGAGGTTACTATGGTTACTGGAGGGTTACTATTGAACAGATGTGTTCTATACCCAGGGACGTTTTTTAGTTTTCCCGATTACTGCTTTCTAGCTAAAGTAGTACTGGTTCCTCGCTTGACAAATTTGGAAAAAGTAGGAAAAATCCGGTTACACACACATTTCAGCTCATTTCTCTATAACGAAGAGCGATTTTACAATAAATAAAAAATCGTCTCCAGCTATATATTTGATGGAGGTATCGAATGATATAACCGATGTCTCGCGAAATAATTTACTTCGGTCTGTAAAAAATCTGGCAAATTATACTTCTTCTAAAATGTGTTAAAAATATTTTTGAAAAGCAACATTGGTTTCATGGTACGCATTAAAATGAGAAACTGTCAAGCTACATTTGGATATAAAAATGACTTTTTAACTACAAGTAATGAATGAATAATAATGGTGCAAACATCTGGGCTTATTCTAGGGAATTTTTCTTGGGGGGGGCTCGGGGGGCGAGTCATTCTTGGGGGGGCAAAATTTTTTTTAATTTTTCTAAAAACATGCTAAAAACAGCGCTATTTTTAAAGTAATCGCTAAAAAACTTCGTTTTTAGTGCAAAAATAGTGCTTAAATAGGCAAACATCGACTAAAAATCTCCGGCGAAGCCGGAAAAGTTTTGAAAATTTGGCCTTCTGAGCGATTTTTTCAGGGCAAAAGGGGCACCCACTGGTTTTGGGGGGCGATTTTTTTGGGGGAGCCCACCCCCCCCCCACTAGAATAAGCCCCAGAACATTATGTGACCAAAGGGAATCACCACCTTAAAGACAAAGACAGCAACGCAACTAACATTAGTTTCATGGTATGCATTAAAAAGAGAAACTGTCAAGCTAAATTTTGATATAAAAATGGCTTTTTAACTCCAAGTAATGAATGAATAATAATGGTGCAAACATTATGTGACCAAAGGGAATTACCACCTTAAAGACAAAGACAGCAACGCTCGAAGGCCAGAATACTTTCATTATTTAATGCTAGTAACAGTTTACATTAGTGGCATAAGATTTCGGAATTGGGCAAGCCGTTAATCTACCAGAGCTGAAAAAAGCTTTTTCAAAAATAAAAATCAATTTTTGCACCAAAATTTTCACTTTAGCGATCTGCTAGAATCGATGTGTGTTAAATATAATAATGCCTACTACTGACTATTTTACCTTGCTATGTTAGCTAATCATGTGCCAAAAGGTACAAAAGGCTGGCTTATCCCTAGTGGGGGGGGTGGGGGGGCCGCCCCCCATTCGGCGACCTCCCCCCCCCCATTTGAGGAGCCCCCCATGAAAAGCCCCCCCATAAATCCCGACCTCCCCCCCATAACCCCAAAAATTCCCAAATTTTACCATTTTTACCCAAAATTTTCAAAAAATTTTCCGGCTTCGCCGGATTTTTGACTAAATTTTCGCTATTTTAGCGTAAAAAACACCTAGAATTAGTCATTTTTAGCGATTTTTAGCAGTTTGTACACAAAAAACCCACAAAAATTCGAAAAAATTTTCTAAAAATATGCCCCCCCCATTTTGGGTGAGCCCCCCCATCGATGGGGGGGTCCCCCCATGAAGCCCCCCCCCCATAAAAAATTGCCAAGGGATAAGCCAGAAAGGACATGTAAGTCTCTCTGAACAAGTTGGACAAAACCGTTCGTATCACACCCCCTTTAAGATGAATACTAATAAATTCACTAGTGCGTAAACTTTCACAAGATGGCGTGTATTTGACTTAAACATACTGATTAGATTTACTGATGGTTTTTCAGTAAATCAATATTCAGCCATCGATATTTTTATGCAACGGGGCCCTGATTTTCAAAAATCATGGTCCGCATGCCCCGTCACAAAGTTCTGGCTGCGCCACTGGTATATATATATATATAATGTGTGTGTGGGACAAATCAATATTTTTCTCAGCCAGCACCCTGTGTGCGTTACATAATATGGATGCATATAAACCTAAAGCTAAACCTAAAGTGAATGGAACCCAACGTATGCACTATATATATATATATATATATATATATATATATATATATATATATATATATATATATATATATATATATATATATATATATATACACTTATGCTTGCATATTATATAAACAGCAAGCTGAAGCCATCTCTGACTTGGATCGTTTCTTTCTGTTGCTTTCTAAGCAATATTCTCAATAGTTTGTGTCTCCTACTCTCCATCAAATGGTGATCTTGATTTTTTCCGGGGGTGTGGTGTTGTCTGAGATTAACTTATTCTGAATTCGACGACATTTTTTGATAGAATGTGTTGGTGTTGGGGTGGTTTTTGAACAGAATTAGGATGGGAGACGTGCAGATTACAGAACCTTTATATGCGATGAGTGAAAGGTTGGATTGAAAGATGTGGAATAAAGTGTTCATCAAAGCTGGATTGAGCCAGTATTGTGCTGATTTGCAGTCGAGAGCTTTAACCCATTCAGCAAGACTTAGTTTATTGCGCTGATTTAAACCTTTCGAAGTTCACTTTAAACGCTACACTAAGAAACTGAAGATTTTTTGAATTTGCTTTTTTGAATTTTATTTGTTATTTACAGGTTTTCGTGTGGTTACATTTTAACATTATGGTACTTTCCTCTGTCTCTATTAGTCGGAACAGTGTCTGTGCCTTCCGGGTTTTATTTGCTCAAATTCGGGTATTTTGACGTGTGACGTGTCAGGAATTTCGTATTTTTTCTCTCTTGAATGGCTGATCCGCCGGCCTTTGACCCGGATTTTTGTATCTCACCTTTTGTGACATTCCTGCTGATTCTGTTGCTCATTTGACTATTCATGCTCACAGCCCTACAGATTATGACCTGGCTGGTGGATCGAGTGGGTTTAGTTTTTTTGGAAATTTTTTGGAAATTTTTGGAAATTTTTCAATTCTTCTTTGACCCTTTTTTCTGTTTATTTCTGACGGGATTCTGCGTAAGTAGGTGTAGATCGTAGCCAGATTTTACCTACATAGGTCTGTGTTTTTGTCTCCTTTTCTTACTGCTTTCTCCTGTTTTTAAGAACAAGTCAGTGATGGAACCGGGTCACTTTGGCTTGACCCGGTGACCCGGTGACCCGGTTGAACTCTGACCCGGTGACCCGGTGACCCGGTGACCCGGTTTTCCAGAAAATTCCTAAATCTGCAAAAAATTTTCGATTTTGCCTAAGAACGCTAAATTTTTGGCTTCCATGTTCCACCACCTCCCCAAAAAGAATAACTGTGACATATTGTAGGTACCTATGTTTGCTCTAGGTTTTTTAAAAAGTAGTTAACAAGACCGTAGCATTTTTTAATTCATGCAGATGCAGAAATGAGTTCGCAAAACCAATAATTTATCCGTCTGCGAAATTTTGGGAAGTCAATCCGTGGTGAAAAGTGTAAAAAGTGCCGTCCAAAACCACGAATAACTTTAAAAAATTGGTTACTATTTTATATTGCGCAAACATCTACCTTGGTTGCGAAAATAATCTGCAAAACACATGGTACTAAATAGATTTATACAATAATCATGAAACTGATAAAGCTAAACAATAGTCTGCCAGATACAGACAGATTCAAATAACCTCAAGCTGCAAAATGCTCAAGACTTAAGAAAAAAGAAAATTAATACTACACATTGAAAAAAATTAAGTTAAAGTTTTAGCTTGGTAAGCCAAAGATTTCAAAAATTTGTGGTAAATTCAGAAAACCGGGTCAAGACCGGGTCAAGCTCTTGACCCGGTGACCCGGTGACCCGGTCCAAAAAGTGACCCGAACTGACCCGGTGACCCGGTGACCCGGTTCCATCTCTGGAACAAGTGTATTGGTTACGTAAGCTGTATTTTGTTGTGTTCGACAGATCTTTGATTCTGACTGCTAAGTTGAAATCCAATGGTCCCCACGTAGATCTACCTTTTTCGTTCGTTAAGTGTAGGAGCCGCCCACCAGTGTTTTTGTTTATTTCTGAAAACATTGCTCTCTTTTGTAAAAAAAACGTGCTACCCCTTTGATTATGTAATTGACGACTACCAAATCCACGGATATGTACCCAATGTATACGTAAACGTATACGTAACGTACGTAGGTAGGTAGGTCTTTTACGATCTCTGCGTTCAACATATATATTCTTTTATCGGAGCAGTAATGATTTTTAGGACCTACGATTAACTTTAACTATAATATGTATAAACTGTTTCTCCCCACAACTCTTTTTTTGCGCATTTTGTTTTCCTACCTATGTTTTGCTGTCTGTTTCAGATTCAAAACAGCGACTCTGAGCCAGTGGGCCGCATCGGCTTTCACAGTCGAGAGCCCCGACTGACCTCACATCTACGCTCTGGGTCCGCTGTGCCCCTGTGGGATGGGGAGCCGGTCTGTGCCCTGGGCCTGAAAATCCCGGATTATGATTCGGGCATTGGCGGGGATCTGGGCCTGAGCAATCTGTCATCCTACTATCACTCCTATTCCAGCAGTACACCCACAGGTGGTCCGACAGGTGGTACCCTGCCGGGGCCTGGGGGTGGACCCGGTGGGGTCGGTGGGTCGCGCCGATCCCCCCGGCCCATCTCTGATCTCAGCTGGACCTACCGCAGCGCTGAACGCGGCGGTCAAAGTGAGCCGCCTAACTAACTGGATACTAACTAATTGTTATCTACTTGATTACTAATTTGCATATTTTGAAGGGTGGGTAAACACAGACGGACTTGTATACCTACATTATAACGAAAATATTGTAGGGTTTTACTGCCTCCCCCATCACTCAGCTTGACATGGCCAGAAACATTACAAGCCATGTTTTAGGGAGTTTTGGTCAGAATTTAGTTTTCCTGTTACACCACAATTTTTTGGTGTGAAATCGACTTTTTTGGTATAAACCTGATTTTTGAGGCACTAATTTACTGGAGCATAAGGGTTTTTGGCGATTTTAGGTCCCTTTGTGTTTTCGCCTGGCTAAAAAACACAGAAAAAGCCAGGTCATACATGCAAATTATATCCAGATAGCCGTAAATGAGAATAGGCGGATAACCGGACTTGGAAAAAAATTACGTTATCATTACTACTGTTGTTGTTGCCGCTGCTACTACACCGTAGTTTTGGTGCTGTGACTAACGTGTAATATATGAAATTTTGTGATTTTTCGCCCAAAAACTGAATTTGTAGAATTTTTCTGGATATATAGAAGAATTAACATAATAACCTTGCATATTCTTAGATTATTTATATTTATTTTGCGGGACCATTTTCTGTAACTACGTAGGATTTAGAATATACTAAAATGATTTTGTAACACGCTTGTAGCTGGGGCGTATCCGGGATATTGAAAAGGAGGGGGTTTTGATAAAAAATTATTGAAAAGGAAGGGTTTTGTTTGACAAACATTTACACAGTTTGTAATGGCACATTGATAAAACTTCTTTCAGGCACTTCAAAATTAGAAATCGAAATTTGGTTTGAAACTCCCAAAACCCCTGCCCTGGATACGCCCATGACTTGTAGAAATATTTGATTTTTTAGCATAACCTAGGCTCTCTTCGAATTTGTCCAAAAGTTTTTCCATACTAGCCAAAATCGTTGCGTTTTTTTCCCAAAAGTTTTTCCAGAATAGGCCGAAATGCGTTGCATTTTTTTGGCAGCAGCTTCAGTTTTTTGTCAACAAAACAATTTCTTTACCAGTTGTTTGGCCCACCCTACATTTTTTCGACATCCCTAGGAGAAATTCGTATGTTATAAAATATTGAGAAATTATGACGTACATACTTTCTTTTGTAGCCAGAGGCTCCGGTGCCCTCCCAGTAGAGGAACGGATCTATAAGGCGGAGCTCCGACTGTCGGATATTGCCCGGGAGGTGGGTCCGGACTGGGAGCGTCTGGCTCGTGCCCTTCAAATCACGGAACCGGAAATTCAACGAATCCGGGCAGAATATTTCGGTCGGGAGGCGTCTGGGATGCTCCGACACTGGATGGACACGGCTGGACCTAGAGCGACAGGTGCTGATGGTTTTTTCTGGGTTTTTTATTTCTTTTTTGCTGCTGTTAACGTGTTTTTGACGGGGTTCTAGGAAGAATAGGTGATTTTTTATGTAATTTTAAAGTTTGGTTTTCTTATAATTTCTTGTCCTAATATGTCCAGGTTTTTGATGGTGTGTAAATGAATATGCTCTGTTAATTAACCTAATTTGTTATTTCAACTTAAAAAATGTCGTTTTCCCTGGTGTTATGTTTTTACTAAAATTTCTTGCCAGTTTGTTTAAGAATGGCGAGTAAAGAAAAATACGCTTCCCCTTTATTCGTTGTAGTTTAAAAACGTTGGTATCTCTTTATATCTTTCTTCTTTATTTTTTATTTATTTGTCATATTTTTTGTGTTTTTTCTGGTTTCAGGTACCGCCCTGGCCGAAGCCCTGAAAGCCATTGGACGTGAGGACGTCGTTAGACGCTGTATGATCAACTACGACTACTTCATCCCTTCCTCTGTCACGCCGCTGAGCGGCTCTACAGGGGGGCTTTTGGCTGCCCCCGGAGGATATCACCCCGCCGGGGGTCATCTGGACTATTCCTGGGGTAGCAGTATGTCCAGTCTGGACGGACCTGGGGGCGGTCGGGCACCCAGTCGCCATAGTGCCCATCTAGACGGGCCGGCGCCCTACGGGTCCCGGGAACTCCTGTCGACCGCTAGCGGAGGCCCGCATCCCACGCACGGGCGGCATAAGGGTGGCGGCACTACACTGCATGGTTAGTAAGAAAAGCTGGCTCTCTAGTCTGGTTTGTTTCAGTGTTCCTTGGGTCTTCTGATTTGTAGGGTTTCTCTTCTTGGCGCCCTGGTTGTGAAACGAATTTTCATAGTTCAACAAACTGAGTTTATTCTCAACCGGTTTCTGCTTGGGCTGGACTTATTCTAGGGATTGGGGAATTCTTGGTGATTCTCACCAAAGGTCTGAAGCTCAAAAAGTTTGAGGAGGGGCGAAAATGTTGCAAAAAATTTGCTAAAAATAGAGCTATTTTTCAGGGAAATTTGATACCAACGGAAAGGGGGCACCCTTTTGTTTTGCGGGAAGATTGTTTGGGGAGAAACGAATTTGGGAGGGAGAGGTCGTTGGGGGGGGGTCAAACCCCACCAGAGTAAGCCTAGGTGGACTCGGGAGGGGGAGAGGAGATTTTACTGAAAATGTATACCGACGATTTTTTAAGCTCTGTCATTTTCCTGGCATTCAATCAAACACATGAAGCATATCGAATAAGTAACTCCCCCGACTGAACAGCTATGAACTTAATTTAAAGTCTGACCAACAAATGTAGGGAGCGAAATTGTTTTGTTTCAACTGATTTGCATTTTTGCTGTAGCAATCTCTTTATATATTTTCTTAACCGTTATGACATGAACTTCCTTTGGTTGATAAAGAAATTTGAAAACGTAAAAAAACATCAGAAGACGCCGATTTTCTACGTTTTGAAAAACTGGTAGCCATTCGGTAGAAAATTAGCAAGTACATAATTTCGTCAAGAATTGCGCTCGTTTTTCGATTTTTCTAAATCCTTTGTTTGATCTTGGGTTTCTGAACACGAATCTGATATTTGAACTCAGCGTTGTTAGAGACATACCCATATAGAAGTTTAGTTCAATAGGTCAGGGTTTAAAATTTTGCACTGGGGAAGATCATGGGAAACACTCAAATATTTTACTATCCTACTACTCAGATTTTTGCGACGAAGATAAGTAAAGGCTTAACTTTGATAACTTTGAAGGAAATGTAGCTTTAGAATTCGGTATGCTGGGTATTCGACGTCGGTACGTATAGCTTTTTTCACAATCAACACGGATAAGTTTACGTAGGCCGGTACAAAAGATTGGTTTAATGTCAGTATAAATTTAAATTTGAATTTTTTTATTGTCAAGTTTGTGACATCTGGTTGCATTCATTCGTTATTTTTCAACAAAAATAAAATGGTTTTGCTGTTATTTTTTAAGTTAATCTTGTTGCGACGCTCTAATTAGGTAGACAAATTAATTCTAACAGTAGTGCTTGATTCTGTTTATTCTTGTTTGCATCAGACTTCTTAAAATGTTATCCCTCCTGTAATTTGTTGAAGTTTGTGAAATTGTTAAAAATTGTTAAATTGAGTGTAAGTAATCTTCAAAATTATCCGGTTTCTTTTCTTTTCGTTGTTTCAAACTGTGGAGGATATTTTTGCAAATTTTTTGCGGTCATTGCACGGAATTAACAATTTTTTCAAGAAATTGGTATTTCAACATTTTTGACTGACAGCACACAATTTTGTGTTAATGACTCTCAGCATGACTTCTAACGTAGTCTTTCCAATTTTTGTTTTAAACTGTCAGCGATCGCTTTCAAAAAAAGACCGTTTTGTTTCAAATTTGTTGTGTGATTCAAACTTTCTGCCGTCGATGCCCTGTATTGTAGATAAGTAAAGGTACGTTGTCACAGTCTTAGAAGAGCTTCCTTGACCGAATTATTAATTAATTTTTAATTATTTTGATTATAAATTAAGATTTTGCTGTGTTTTCTTTCAGGTAAGGAAATAGTTTATGACAGACGTTCCTGGATGGACCCAGAGGAAGGGGGTCGTGTGACGGTCACCTCTGTCACAGAGCGAAGGGTGGTAAGTTTCACTTAAATTTTTTACTTTTTTTTACAGCATTTTTGCATTCTTTTTGACGGTAATATCAGATATTCTTCCCTGTTTTTGTTTCATCAGAATAAAAGAAATCAAAATTTCATTTTGGGCATCTTCCGCACAACTCGAACACACGTGCAAAAATCTCGTTTAGTTTTAATTTCAGCTGGGGCCAGTTTCATAAAACTTGAAACTTGCAACTTGCAACTTGCATATGCGAGTTGCAACTTGCATGTGCAAGTTACAAGAAAAGTGTTTCATAAACCCTCAGGTGGGAGTTGCGGACTTGCACTTGAACTGCAAGTTGCAAGTCCGCAAGTTGCAAGTTGTCCGCTAACACTTGCGGTCAGAATCTGTTTCATAAAAATCGTCAATACATGCACTTGCAACTTGCACTTGCGGTGCAAGTGGTTGAGTGATTTTTCACTGAACAAATGGAACAAAAATTGCTATAACTTATTTTAATTTTAATATTTTTTGGAAAAATTTTATGACAATACTCTTTGGATTATTGTCGTACTACAGTATGAATTCCAAACAATTTCTTTAATTTTTGAAATTTATATGAATTTTCAAATATTTTTGGTTTAATTTTTAAAGATCAGCTACTTGCAAACTTGCACTTGCACTTGCGTTTACAAGTTGTCAAGTCTTGCAACTTGCTTAGCTAATTTCCGCAAGTAGCAGGAACAGTTTTATGAAACACTGGCAACTTGTACTTGCAGTTCAAGTGCAAGTGCAAGCTCAAGTGCAAGCTCAAGTGCAAGTTCAAGTTGCAAGATTTTTATGAAATTGGCCCCAGGTGGATGGGATGGGACTCCCTCTTCCCATTTCTTGGCCAGATTTTGAACTCAGGACTTTAGTGTGTTAGATTTACTATGTCATGCTTTCAGGCTGACGGCTATCCCGGAGACGTCAGTTATTCCAATGTCAAAATCAATGGATCCTCCTCTCATATCACGCCCGGTACGCTTCTGCGAAAATTACCTAACCTATAAATAGGATCATTTAGTTGGAAGTTTAAATAAAGTAATTAGAGTCAAACAGATAATTTGTTTAATGTACACAGTTTTACCTACGTATAGATGGATAAAATACCAGTGTCAAGAGAACAGGTCTGCTGCTAATGTTCTGGGGTTTTTCTAGGCAGAAAAGTGGGGGGACGAATGGGGGAGGTCCAAAAATGGGGTGGGGGAATAAAATGGGCTAAAAATGCTAAAAATACAATATAAATAGCCTGTTTTCCACATATACTGCTATGACTAAGCTTCAAAGTGTTCAAACAATTTAGCACCAAAACAGATCATTTTGACCAAAAATCCTAAAAAGTTTGCCATTTTGGCACCTTAGGGTGAGTGGGGTAGAAGCCCAAACAAATAAGTGGGGAGGGGAACGAGTGATGGGGCCAAAAAGTGATCCCCCCCAGTAAAAAGCCAGATGTTGCTGTTTTTATTTGTTTTATCTATTTCTTTTTCTGTTTTTGTAGCAACCAGTCAGTATCATTCAGCGGCTTCGATCGGCCCGGACCGACTGTCGCCTGGAGGCGGACCACCCGGGCGGCCCCGCTCCCCGCTGGAAGATGAGATGATGCAAATGACTGAGTCCCCTGACGGTGAGTCAGCTAATTTTAACTTTAATTTAATTTTTAATTTTATTTTAACTTTTTAATTTTAATAGCTAGTTTAACCTAATTTGCATATTTGGAATATTTGATTTAGCTGGGTAAAAAACCTCCCCTTGTGTTTGTTACATAATAGCAAAAAGGAACCTCCCCTTTTAATGTGTAGAAAGCGATTGCTTTCGTTGACTGGTACCTATATTTACATCACATCTGCTTGAAATTCGCATCCACTTGGGCGTATATACTAGCCATACATATTTTGTTACGGTTCGTGCAGCGTTGTTCATATTCAAGCTTAGAGTGCTGAAACTAAGAACTTTTACTTTTCTCACTGAAAGTGAGACAGTTTCAGTTTCAGTGACTGACTTTCTCTTCTTTTTTCAATTTTTTTTCAATTTTTTCCTATTTTTCTATCTTTTTCTTTTTTCCTTTCAGTGAAAACGGAACAGGAACGCGATGTTGTGGAGGAGGGTTGGATGGATGCCGATGGGAATTTGGTTATCGAAAAACGAATCAGTCGAGTGGTCACCACTACCAGAACTGTTACTGACCGTAAGATGGAATATGCAAATTATGTTTTCTTGGTCCTTGAAATTCTTGAATTTGTTTTCTTGGTCCTCTTGTTTCCACTTCGTAGTCGTATTAGTCTTGATTCTGGTTTTGATCTTCCTCTGAGCTTTTCTCTGCAATCCTTTTTGTCTTGAACCTTTTCCTTGCATTAGGATGGGATTTTTAGGGTGTAGGGATTTTGCCATAGTTTTAAGGGATTTTGACCGTCTGTTTTTTGCACCTTTGCGCTTTTTTTGCGGTTCCGGTTACGGTGCTGAGTCTGATTTTATGCTTCAACGGAACGATGACAAAAAGTTTGAAACTTACTGTTTTTCAACTTGCTGATATTAGGCTGTTCATCCATTAATAATTAGCCAATCAATATTATTACCCCGTTTCTTAGTTGATCAAAACCATACATAAACATGGGGGGGGGGCTTGTTTTAAGAAAATCTTGAAGGGGCTTGTGCCGTCAACTGAAATATGCGAAGGCTTTCACCTGTAGAATCAATTAGAGAAATTTTCGGAAATTTAACGCTAATTTTAACAAAATTTGCTATTTTCTCAAAATTGGCAACAACTCAAAATTTAGGCCGATGTTTACTAGAATTTAAAAATTTTAATTAAAAAATTCCGGCGAAGCAGAAATAAAATTTTAGTATGAAAACTACTTTATTCGGCCCATTTTCTCCTTACCCCTTTTCCCCTACGGCGGTAAGGCTTGTATCTTGTCCGGGCTGGGGGAGGGGGGGCTTGCACCTCTCCAGACCCTTCCACTCGTTATCCTATGATCAAAACTCAGTTGATTTATAGTTCTTTATCAACTGTTTACCTTGTTTCGTTGTGGCATAAATCGACCTTTATCAATTTTCCCCTTTGCCTGGTGGTGAAATTAGATATTAAATTGTATATATGTGCTTTTCCATGTTTTTTCTGGTTTGTGTTTTGCCGTTTTTATGATTCGAATTATTTCTGTTTTTCAGCTGATGGAACCAAACGCACTGAGACCTACCAGATTGTAGACGGTTAGTTTCGACTCAAATCTCCTGAAAATTTAGTGTTTAAATTTAAGAAATCTGTATATTATGCAGACAAAGCAAATTTTATTGAAGACGTGATTTGGAGAAACATTTTTTAAGAGAAGCGAAAGATTTTGCTAATATTATGAGGGCAGTTTCGTGTAAAAGCAAATAAAGTCTCAAAACTGTCGGGTTTTTATTGGGGTCTTTCTGTACATTCTTTGTTAAGTGTTACTGGAGGTTTTTGTTAAAGAAATACTTTTTGCATGGGATTTGCAGTTTTTAAGAAAATGTCTCCTTTAATAATATCCTGAAACTATATATTTTGTCAGTCGAGGTTTTTTTATTATTTTTATTTCTGGTATTCTGTTGTCTGTCTGATCCCTGTTAAAGGTAGGAAATCCAAGCGTCGAAGTTCCTCTACTTCCAGTCATTCTAGTGATTCCAGTGAAGGTCGGTTTTTTAAAAAAGTTTTTTGCATTTTTTTAATTTTTATTAAAAAATCAGTTGTAGCTGTAGGGCTTCTAACCTGTGTTTTGTAAACGACATGTCCTCTACGGCAATATTATGCTTATGGATGGTATGCTACACTGTATTTACGATTAGTACAGATTACTATTTTGAAGTGAAATGGGGGGGAGGTGATTTTATTTTTTATTTATTTCAATTAATGAAATGGTAGATTTTGGACAGTCTATTATATGTATAGTTTTCACTTCCTAAAGAAATTTAGTAGACGCCTTGTCTTAACCTTTGTATTGTAATGCTCCTTTTCTTGGATTAGTCTGTACTTAGTGGTGCATGTCAGTTTTACAGGGTTTTGCCTGAATTATTACGTGTATTTACTTTCCTTGGGTTAAAGTAGTTTTGTTGTAGTAGCAGCGGCGGCAACAATATGGTAATTATTATCTTTGTCGGTTGCTTTTCAGGCTAGCGACCACCCTCACTAAAGTTTGGTGAACCAAACAATTTGGCCCGCTACCCCTCTAATTTGCTGATTTGTTAAAAGACTTCACTGCCTGATATCCTCAAAACTTGCGGGACAGAAAGTCTTAAGAAGCTTGCAGGGAACATTTTCTTGTCGATTGGACCAGAAAAAAACATCTTGAAGGGGGTTTTGGCCGATGATATGGCTGGCCAATTTTATAAATTTTTTGTATGTTTTTCATATTGTACCTTGTATTTATATTTTATGCTTTATTTTTGTGTTTTTTTTAGGTTCCTCCTCCTCTGATGAGCGTAGAAAAAGCTAATCTGAATTTTGGCTACCAAATTTCCCACCCCCGCCCATCCTGTCTTTTTGCCCATATCACTTATATACTTACGTACATGTAGGTAAATAATGCATCAAAATTTGATTTTGTTTACACCATTTAGGCTATCTTTGTATTATTTGTAACGTTCATTTACAGTTTTTTGCAGTCAGTCCAGTGTAGCCTATAAGTTACACGTTTGAAGTTTAGACTTTCTTTGTCAATGTAGCTAAATACTGCTGCACTCATTTAATTTTTGTGCAGTTTTTGCATTTTTGTGTTTTGTTTCAGGAATCAACTTTATTATTTCAATTGGAGATATATTACGTACTGCCTGTTACAAGGAACCTTTGCAGATTTTGAATTGTCTATGTTTTATTGTTTCTGCTTCTTTATGGTTTGTCTATTCGTTTTGTTGCTTTTTATGTATTTTGCCGAATCTGTTGTTTTTGTGCAGCTGTATCCGTTACATCTTTTATTTGCATTTTTTCTTGGAATATAGGTCTGGTCAACTTGTTAGCTATAGATTGCAACTTGGTTTCTTTTTTTGCATAATCATTTATTTATTTCTGCCGTTGGTTGGGGTGGGGTGGTTTAAGAAATTCATTTGGATGAGAACTATTTTGTACTATTAGATTCCACTCCCGGTTTTTATTATTTTTATGACGGTGATCGCAATGTTTTAAGATCCACCCAATCTGATTTTTGTCTTTCAGATTTGGCTAAATTTAGTGTGGCTTTTTGATACTTAGGGCTTTTGAAACCTGCGCTGTGAAATCCGTTGTAGCTATTGTGTTTTTCTTGTCTCTAAAGTTGTATGTGATTTTTGAAATGTGACTGTTTAAGGCCCAGTTATTTTTTAACTTCCACGCATAACTATTGTGTTCTTAGATGTTGTGAATTTTTGGTGTGTGTTTAATTCTGTGAAAATGTAATCTTGTAGTCTTTTTAACTCTTAATTTTATTTTATGTGTTTTGTACTCCCGGTTTAGATTTGCTTAGCAATAAACATGCATACATACTTTGTTTTGAAGCATGCTGAAATGTGTGTCCAAATTCTTGAAAACTCTGGTGATATACATTTTTGGTTTTTAGTTTCCAAATTTTATGTCGAAATTTCGTGTTACTTTTGACGTGTACTGGTTGATGGTTCCTATTCACTGTATAGCACAAATCCTAAAAAGTGTTTTTTAGTTAGGATAGGCTGCAATTAATTTGTACTAACTTATTAGCTTATAATTTAAGACAAATTGTGAGACAAGTTTAATAAGACAGAAAAAACTTTCTGTGCCAAAGTTCATTTCGATAAAACCAAAGAAGGTCAGAATTTTCTGTGCGTAAGCGCCAAGTGCTGGGGAACTGGATCAATAATTAAGTCGGATGCGAAAACTGGAACCGTTAATTTACTGTTGCTGTACTGCTGTACTTAATCGATATGTGTATAATTGCTTTGTTTTGGGTTAATTCGATTTAGCTTTGCTTTTTAGCACTAGAACTTTTCATAGGAGCTTTGGCTATTGTTTTTATTTTGCTTTCAACTGCAATGACTTTGTGTGTCGGTTTGACTGTCTGATAAATTTATTTTTATTCTGCTAGTAGGTACATATTCTCTGTGCAGTTTTTATTTGCTTCAAATAATACTATAATATATTATATCGTCGTAGTTTGAATTAACCTGCGTGTAGTATTCCTTCATAAGTTTATTTTTTGGTTTATACTGTGGTATTGTTTCGTTATTTTGTAGTGTTGGTTTCTGTCTTGAAAGGTGTATCATGAATAGAGAATTTGATTAAAAGTCACATTTGAGTTAGTTTTTGCAGTAGTTTAGCAGCTAGGCCTGCCGCTAAAGGAATTGGCCGTGCCTAGATCTGTCGGGTAGGCGGGTGCGTCCCCCTATCGAACCAAGTCTTTGACCCAGTGCTGAAACTGGGTCCAGTCCAGAAAAAGCAAGCAAAACTATGCATGAGTCGCAAATATTTAGCTTCGAATCAGGCATGGTTCGACAATAAAATTCGACTTATTGGTTCTCCAAAAGTCGCTGGATCTTTCTGGCTCAAACAGCTTGGTTCGCAAAGTATACGTACGTAGGGTAGGCGGGCCTAGGAGCTGTAATAAAAAACTCTTGTTAACAGAGTTTTCGGTGGAGCTGAAGGTTCTAATTCCAAATAGGCTTAGAATCCTCAATTAGTGCAATCGTTGCAAAATGATAACGGCTTATTTAGGGGATACTGTCTGTGTGTGTGTGTGTAGAGAAGTACAATAGCAGGCCCAACGACTTGAGATTGTGGTAAGGTTTGGTAAGGGTATTTTGGGTAAGGGTATGAAGCTCTTTCTACTGAAGCACCTTTGGCTCTGTTGGTTAGAGCGTATGCGCGTTAAGCAGAATACGGACTTCAAACCCCGTCAGGTGCCAGAATTCTTCGGGTGCTTGGTGGTGTACAACTTTCATTTCATTAGCTTGAGCTAACGAAAAGCTGAATCGAAAAACGGATTTCAGATTCGCGCTCAGCGCCACTGAAAACCCCTGTATGAAAGTTTTCAGCAAAATTTTTTCGAAAACCTTCAGTTCCCCTTGGTCTCCCCTTACCAAACTAAATTTTAAAATTTAAGATTTTTTAAATTTTTAGATTTTTGGGTTTTTAAATTCGTCAGCGTCCAGTATGCACCCATGCAAAATTTCAAGGTTATGGCGAAAAATCAAAAGTTAGGGCTGGCGGGGAAAGCGCAAGAGGTGGGGGCCGGTTCCAATTTTCAAAACCGGTTCCGGTTCCGGTTCTAGCTTCCGGTTCCCGGTGCAAAAGAACGAATACAAGTTTTGCCTAATATATAACATTTGGTTAGGTCCCCTGCCAGGTTTATACAATCAGAGCAGAGCAACAAAGCAATGGTGGGACAAAGGGATAAAACGATGATAAACAGTTGGTTTAAGGTTTTTGTAATACATGTAATGTTTTTGGCTTGCTTTTGAATTTGCTTCATCTACATAATATGTACTATATGCACCCCATACATAAAAGGTTTACTTTTTCTGTTTCGATAAATACGTAACGATGCGATAATAGTGGATTACTGGGTATCCAAAGAGACACAGTGCCCTCTGAATAGAATCTTGAAAACAGCATAACATTTCAGCAAAATGTGCTGAGAATTGAGATTACTTGAAATAAAGTTTTTATTTCTTTGACAAGTTTTTTATTTCTTTCACGCAAATTGTTTTCGAAAACTTTAAATCCAGTTAAACTATTCAAAATTAGAATGAATGCCATTTCGGCCATTGCCAATGCCATTGGAATGAATGCCATCATTAGACATTGAAAAGCGATAGGTCACATTTGCGGGGGGGGGTCTCGATAGATGGAATACTGCAGTAACGAGTGAACATACGTAATTGCGTACTAGGTACTGATTTGCGGGGTGGGTGGGTCCACTAGGTACGCAATTGCGGGGAGGGGTGGGCCGTTAGCGCGCAGAGCATGGCTCTCAAGCTGATTATATGACGCTTGTCACACTCTTACGTATAATGTTAAAATGTACTCTTGATGGTAGGTAGAGTGCGAGTAGATATAGCTCCTGCCTAGGAGGAGGGCCTATTTTATAAAGCTCTGGCTGCAGCTGCCAAGCTCGCATCTAGCAGCTGTTTAGTTCTCTAGTCAATTTTGACTAGAGAACTCCCAGAAAAACAACAATAACTTTTGCACTGTTGTAATTCTTATACTCAAATTTTCATGGCATGAGGAAAGAGCTGTTCTTGACGTTAATCTAAAACATAATATTTGTTTTGAATAATTCCGCTACGAGGAGAGAAAAATACGAATTTTTAAAGAACCCCTTTTTCACGCAAGCCCTGAACTAGTAGACTTGTTGCTCGCACTAGCAATGATAGTGCAGCTAGAAGTAACAGAATCTTAGCTAATTTGGTCTAGTTCTCAAAAGTTTTATGAAACACTGGCATTTGCATCTCGCACTAGCATTGCGGGTAACTAGCACGCTAGTACTCGCCTGCTAGTCGAGTTCAACTGAAACTGCCCCCTGGGGCCGATTACATGAAACCTTGCGAGTACTAGACTGGACAGCTAGATCCAGGCGAGTAGCCGGGGGGGGAATGGGAGGAATCACCCCGAAATTGTGTTGCCCCCAAGAATTTTTCCCGCCATGTGTAAAACGCCCTTTTTCAAAAAATAAGTGTATTATACCATTATAATACGTGTTTCGCACTAAAAACAGAGTACCATTTACCCTATTTGGTATACTTTGACCACCTTCTGTATCATTTGGGTGCATGCACTGCGCCTTAAATATGATTGTAATTTCAAAGATTGCTCTGTAAAAATTCCACGAAGGTCACGAAATAAAAAAGTTTGCGGCTTTTGGGGGGCCCTGCCCCCCAGACCTCCCCAAAAAATGTTTCCATCCCCCCCTGAAACTTTTTCTGGCTACGCTAGTGGCTAGATCCATGCTAGTTGTCGAGTCTAGTGCCTCCAGTGTACCATAGAACTTTTCTAGTCGGGTAGCTACTACCACCACTCGACTTGCTGCCAGAGCCGACTACAACTAGCAGACTCCATCCGTTCCATAAAAAAACTACTAGCAGATATGCTAGTCAGGAACTAGCACGAGTCAACTTCTCTAGTTGATAACAGTTATATAATATTGCTGGCTAATATCAATCTTTTTAATTTGGGCATTAATACTTCAACTGCAATTGCTAACTATAAAAAAGCAAATATTGCGCATCGAACAGAAATTTAGGCTAAAAAAACTTGGTAAGCCAAAAATTTTGAAAATTTGTGCTAAATTCAGAAAACCGGGTCAAGACCGGGTCGAAGCTCTTGACCCAGTTACCCGGTGACCCGGCCCAAAGAGTGACCCGAACTGACCCGGTGACCCGGTTCCATCTCTGCTGGGACGGTTTAAGTTAGGATGCATTAATTCTAAGATTCAAGGGCATCAGAGAGAATACAAAGAAGATGGTTATTTTCCTGTATATTTGCGTCAGAAAGCATTCGAAGATTGAAGGCCCTTTATTGGGCAAGCGCTTAACCCTTTTATGCCCGCGTCGGCCATTTGGCACAAGTGGTTATTTTTCTTATCTTATCTTTCGGGGCAGGACCCAGTTACCTTTTGGCAATCTGGGCATTTGCTCCTTTTTTTGCTCAACACGTCCACCCTATTTTGACAGAATATTTCGACACCTGCTTGAAATATCTAGCTTCTATAGCATTCCGTCGGCTATGAAAATTGTGATGATTTCAAGCCCTGTTCGAGCGCTGCTTTCAGGCAGATCCAGAGCTGGCTGTAGCTCGTCGGCGGAAAAGTCGTTCCACCAGATGATGCGGGAGGTGATGTGCATTAAAATAACGTATAGTTTACTCCATCTTAGAATCAACACTTGCACCTAGAAATCAATTAGTTGCTTTTCTGCAATGAAAGTTTAGCAAACATTCGTAGTTTTCCCGAGTTTGACGGCTTTTTCTTGGTACATCGGAGACCCTTCAATGCTCACACGAAATATAGAGCAATTAATTCTCTATCAATTGGTTGTAGTGCCATCTCTCTAGGCGCTCTCAATAAAAAATGGCAGCCAAAAATATAAAATTGGTGATTTTGAGCCGATTTCCCCTAGAAGTCTTGGGCAGAAGCGGGTTAATCACCTTCTAATAACTAGGTTCATCAGCTCAATGTTTTTGAAAACAATTTGAACGGGAGGATATGTGATAAAACAGCATCATGTAAGGAAGACACATGCCTTTGCATAGTGGATGCTTATACATTGGCAATTCAACAGAGGAAATTCAAAGAAATTTATGTGCTTGGGTGGGGGGGTTGGGGGGTTCCCACTAAATCTGGAGCTCATAACCCGAGGGGATCGCTCACCCCCCCCCCAACCGCAGAATCCGGTTTTTTTGTTCTTCGCAAGACTTCTTCTTATTGTTTCGCATTTACAGTCTTCATTTAACAACTACAGTAATCATCCCTAGGACATTCGATGTACGTGAGATCTTGTCCCTTTATCGCATTCCCAATGTTTAAGCAACAGCATAAGCCACATGTTCTATTTCGTATCAGCTTTTCTTACGATTAAACAGACAGACACGTAGAAATCAGTTTGCATGAGCAACCGTGCGTTTATGTTTACTACTTAATGATGCGTCAAACTAGAATTATACCTCTGGTCGTTGATTAATGCGTTTAATCTGGCATACTCGAAAAAGATTTACCTGGCTATTTCGAATCAAGCCAATACAGGGAACACAAGGAAAATATAGGGAACATATTAATGTTACACGAAACGACAAATAAAAATTTATTTGAATTGTACAAATTTACAAATTTCCCTTTATTTTGAAATTTACACCTAGCCCCAAGAACATGCATTTTAGGGGATAATCCACATGCCGTTGGACGTTTATACAGTTTATGTTATAAATAATAGCAAGGCGGATAACCAGAAATAAGTACAAAGTCAGTAAAAGAAACACGCGGGGACCCTAGGTAGACTAGTGGTAGGTAAGAGCGTACTAAAATATAAGTAAGGTAAACAAAGGAGAACATTGTATTAAGTTGAAAGTAACGCAACTAGAAAGAAAAACGTAGACTGGCTAGTTTTAACGACTACGCCAAACTACCCCCCCCCCCATTTTAGCCAATCAGTGGGGGGGTATTGAAACTTTTGATTGGTTGAAAATTTCTAAAAGATCCTTTTGAGGAGAAGCAACGCCGCCTGCAAAATCAAGGGGACTGCAAAATTAATTCCAAATCTCTCCATTTATTGGTGTAATTTTTGCGTTTACCCCATTGAAATACCAAACTATATATTTAAGCTTGGAATTCCTTTGCAATGATGCAGTTTTTGAAAATTTTACGGGCGGGGCCGAGCGGGCCGAAACCTTCTGTTGCAAAGCTCACGCTTAAATGGATATCCTAGACTAAATAAAGTTTTATTGCAACTGATCAAAATTAATAAAACAGTAAAAATTGAAGCAAAATAGCTCTGCTGCACAGTCAAAGCAAATCCAACACCAAAAGTAATTCAATGTAACACCAACGTTAGCTGGGTCAATTTCAACCATTTTGGCTAACTTATCAAATTAAATTTGTATAATTGGTATGATGCAAGAATTTAATTGACAGAAATAATGCTTGCTTGATTGTTCTTATTCTAGTTGAAGGTATTCCGAACATCGAGATGGGAGGGACGATAAACATTTTTCACGGACCGGGTCGGACATTCCTTTCTAGCTTTTTTAGGAAATGGCCTTGGTATGCAATCAATCGATTCCTGTAGTTAGTTATTCTTTCGTTTTGATGCTCTTCCCTTTTGAAATCTCGTTTTCTCGTGTCGATTTTTCATTTTCTTTTCCTAGTCCTGCCACACTTTCAGATTCCACATCAATTTGTTGTTCGAGTTTACTTGTTAGCCAGGGTCCGCTGTGATGGTAGAATTCAAAGTAGACCTGGCAGTTTTCTTGCCGCAAAACTGAAGACGTTGCTCGCTTGGACTTCCATGGCTCTCTTCTCTTGGGACCAATTACCATAAATAGCCATGACTCGAATTTTTCAGGATAATCCCCCCCAGGCCCAGATTCCGTAAAACTTGACCAAATGACTGAAATTTGGCATGGGTATATTTTCGTCCACGCTGAGTTCAAATATCGCAAAATTTTTTGATTTCGCGAAATTCGATTTTTTTGATTCGTAAGGGGGGACCAAGGGGAACCGATTTTTTTTGTCTCCGATTTTGCTGAAAAGTTGTATTCAGGGGTTTTCGGGGTCGCAGAACACGAATCTGAAATCCGCTTTTCGATTAAGCTTTTCGTTAGCTTAGTATAAGCTAAAGCTTTAATCTTAAAATATAAGCTTATACTGAGCTAACGAACAGTTTAATCGAACAACGGATTTCAGATTCGTGTTCTGCGATCCCGAAAATCCCTGCATACAAGTTTTCAGCAAAATCGAAAATAAAAATTTTTCGCATCACCTTGGTCCCCCCTTACTAATCGAAAAAATCGAATTTCGCGAAATCGAAAAATTTTGCGATATTTGGACTCAGCATCGTAGAAAACATGTCCATATCAAATTTCATGCTCATTTGGTCAAGTTTTGGGGAATTTGAGCCTGGGGGGTTATCCTAAAAGGATCCCCATAACTCAATAGCCATCATCGGGTTGTCAGCAGTGATGGAACCGGGTCACTTGGGCTTGACCCGGAGACCCGGTTTTCCAGAAAATTCAAAAATCTCCAAAAATTTTTTGATTTTGCCTTAGAAGGCTATTTTTTGTCTTCCATGTTCCGTCACCACCCCGACCATAGTTTGCTCTAGGTTTTTTATAGTGTTTCTTGCATTTTCTAAATCTATGCAGGAATGAGTTGGCAAAGCTAGTAATTTTTCCGACAGCGATGTTTTACAGGGTCTACTATGAGTACTTTAAAAATTTAGTTTTTAAATTAAAATTAAATTAAATTGCTCACTTATCTTCAACATTTACCTTGGCTGCGAAAGTAATCTGCAAACCATATAGTACTAGATAGATTTATGCAATAATCATGAAACTGATAAAGCTGAACAATAATCTGCCAGAGACAGACAGATTCAAATAACATCAAATTGCGAAAATGTTCAAGGATAAAGTATGAGAAAAAAGCAAATTAATATTTCACAATGAGCAAACATTTAAGCTAAAATTTTAGCTTGGTAAGCCAAAAATTTCTAAAATTTGGGGTAAATTAAGAAAACCTGGTCAAGACCGGGTCGAAGCACTTGACCCGGTGACCCGGTGACCCGGTCCAAAAGCTGACCCGAACTGACCCGGTGACCCGGTGACCCGGTTCCATCTCTGGGTCATTACGCCATCAATCGAGGAAAAGTTTACGAAGCGCTTTCATTAACTGTGAAAAGTCGTTAAAATTAAGTATTAGGAATTTTAAGGGGACCCCGTCGAAAACCCGATTAAGACGGGTTTTCGGATGAGGCAGGCTTTTGTATAATATTCCTATGTAAATTATTCCGTCAGTTACTAGTTAGTATAAACCCTTTCATGCTGTGCTGAGTTTTTGATAGTTTCCAGTCTTTCTGGTTGCAACTTTGTAACATACATGCATTAGTGCATATGCGTAAAGGTCTTGCCAAAGAATCTGCCTGTAAATACTTTTGCAATATAAACTTCATTAGAAGTCGAAAACCCCGCCTAACAGTGGAGTTAAAGCAGGGCTTCAAAGGGAAATTTTAGCAATTTTCTTATCAATTTGATGCAGAACCGCTTTTTACTGCAATCTCGTCGCCACGAGTCCGTTGTTTCTACCGTTTTTCACTCATTTTTTTCTAGAAATAATGCTATGTGAAATATTTATGACGTTTCCAAACACTCTGGCTTAAAGGGCACTTATGAAGTTTATTGCCGAATAAGTAGGCTTCAATCGAATAGTAATTTTTGTTGCTGTTAAATGTTTATTATCACAAAGTTTATCAGTATAAATTTTCAGAAACGCATTCTGTTACGACGACTTTTTTTAGGCGACTGTTTGGCCCTATTTTTGCGCCGCCTATATTCAGTTAATTGCATTTTTCGTGATTTTTGTATCTTTCGTCTTCTTTGGTCTCTGCCTTTCTGAGATCTTCTCTTGCTGCTCTTTTTTCGTTGATTCTTCTGTTTCCTTTTCCTGCTTCTCAGTGTTGTCCCTGTCTTTCGATTTCTTCGTCCCTTTTGTCGTCGACTTTTGCTTTGTTGAGGCGGTCCACAGCGGTAGTAAAAGTCCAAGTACGCAAAGCAGCCCCCGTAGTCTAGTTCACTATAAGCGCCGATGGTATGGGTTCCGGGTTCCAAGTCCTCACTTGGATTAACCACCCACTTTGCGTGAATTAAGTCGTCTGATTGGATTAAATGGACATGAAGTGTATCACCTGGATTCAGTTCTATTTGTTTTGCAGGTCCCTTGCCTGAAATTCCGACCTCCAGGCCTGACACAAACTCCGGATGGCTTTCATTCCTAAACATAAATTGGCACCACAAACCAAAATTCAAATAGACTAATTGAATTGGATGAAATGATGTAGTTGGTCTTCCTGCGGCAAATGGTAGGCTAGTAGTTAAATCTTCAATGAACAGTAAGTATTACTTTGGAGTTTCTAAGGTCATCCTCATTTCGCGTACTCGAAAGTTCAACCAGCAGGTGTGGAATATTTCCTTGATTTTACTCTGAATTATCCAAAAATGAGTGCTAACTTCATGACAATTCAATCTAAATTACCCTATTGTGTACGGTCCAAGGCCAGATTTTAGCTAGTGTTGCAATTCTTCACAACTTCGAGCGCGTAACTATTCAATATCAATTTTGGGACTTCACTAGTAGGCGGTTTTTGCGCTTCGTCTTTTTTACATCTTTGCGCCTACATTCTTTGGGGTTTGTTTGGGAAGGTCTATTGGGTGTTAAACCTCTTCAGGTTTGTTGTGTTTCAAACTTATTTACTTTATTGAGTTTCCAAACTCTACACAGGAAGAAACGTGAAACCGCAAGAAGCATTAATAGCGCTAACACCAGCTTCAAGTCAGAGCCGAGTTCCTACCAAAGGAAGCCCGGTCGAGCGCTCGTGCGAGTTTCCTCAATTCCGCTCTTTATCTCACCCACTTCACTTATGTACCTCCTAAACTCCATCACCTAGCTTTCAGTTCCGTCACCTAGATTCCGCCAACCATCTCCGCAAGTTCGTCACCTACTACCTGAATTCCACCACTTGTCTGGACCAATTCGTCATTATCTAATCAAATATGCTCCTATATCTCTATCCCATGACATACCTCGTCAAGTTTGTTACACACTTCGTCACCAGCCTTCTCATTAAGCCACCGTAAGCACCTGATGTACAATCTGACACGTAAGCAGAAGTTACGATCTAGGATAAGGATACGGGTCTAGGCCACGTAGACGACGAGTTAAGAGACTAAAGCGAGACATCTACAGCCCATAAAAACCCACACTGTGAAGCGATAGTAATCGTATAAGTATAAACGGTTTATTCCACTTATGCCTAGTGGAATTCTGCCTACTCATCATCAAAACTCAAAAGTGGAAATAGGCCTACTCGCATTTAGCAAAACTAAGAAGTGGAATTGTGCCTACTACAAATTTCAAAAGTGGAATTATGCCTACTATTTCGTCTTAATTTTACTGAAATGTGCTTTCATGTCTGATTTTACCTTTTATGTTTGTGCACTTGTATGCACTTGCACTTATGTTTGTGCGCTTGCATGCACTTGCACTTATGCACTTCTTTGAAGTTTGACTGCGTAATCGGAAACTTATCTAAACCTAGTAGACAAAGTAGGCTCAATTCCACTAGGCATAAAAACAGTAGGCACAATTCCACTTTTGAGATTTCCTGAGTAGGCACAATTCCAGTTTTGAGTTTTGAAATTGCTCAGCGGCTGCATCAAAAGAGTAGGCACAATTCCATTAGGCATAAGTGGAATACACGGTATCAACTGCTTAATGGCGATGGCTTAATGAGAAGTCTATACCGGCTATACATTCGGTATTGACTCCACCGGTGGGTGAGCATGATTTCTACTGACAGACTGCTGACCCACCTTCGTGGGTTAGGTTAGCATGTAGTTTACAGAGACTAAAACTTTTTGTCTGCAAGGCAAAACATTCATGCGGCTTTTGGTGTGCAGAAAAGGCCAAATTTCGCGAAATAGTAGGAGGGAATTATGAGTTATTTATATTGTTGTTTGTGAATGCGTATACAGTAAAATAATATTAGTCTGCGAAGTAATTAACCAAAAAAGTATTAGTTGTGAACGTGTTAAGACTGAAATGGATCTCTTCTTGACTCTGAATCGGAACTACCTTTACCTGAAGCTTTCAAAAGTTTCATTCAAGTCAGTACCCAAAAATCAATAGCTTGACTTTTCAATGACAGGAGTCTCCCAAAGCTGAAACCTAAGAAAAGTCAACAAAAGTTGGTGTTAAAATAGCAACCAAAACTTGAGATTCAAAATGGCTCCAAAAAACGACAGTAAAAATGGGTCACAAAAATAGGGATCAAAATCGCCTCCCGAACCGGTCCCACTTCATCTCTCTAATGCTACTCAGAGATTTCGACTTTGGCTTGGGTGGTCGGTTCCAAACTTTGGCTGCTTGAATGACGACTTTGAGGACTCTGAATAAATGTAAAAATGTGACTGTTGTTTTGCAATGGTTTTTTTACATTATGCTGAGCTTATATTAGGTTTGGAGTCTTGCTGCGAACAGGCAAAAAATGCGTATGTCCTGCTGAGCAGACCCATTGCACCGACAAACGTGGACTATATAACAGATTATCGCAAAAATAAGGGTATCCTCTGTAAGGGAAGCAGGCATAGGAAAGATTGATAAGCCTGCAATGGGAGTTCAGTTGATGGTCCCGTGGTGTAGTGGTTTAGCATGTCTGACTCTAGAGCAGAAGGGCCGTGGTTCGATCCCCGGCGGGACCAATTCTTTACTTTCAATGGTGAGTGAAAAGCTGAATCTCCCTCTTCCCTTCTCTCTTCTAGGTCCTGGTTTCGTGGGTACGAGGGTGCCTGACGCCTCCCGTTCGGGCTTGTCCTTGGTTTCTTCTTGATCCACCAGCCCTGGTAGAAGCGCTACACCTCTAAGTCATATGTAAACGTTAACTGTCAAAGTAATAACATGCAGAAATGCTGTTGCCAACAAACACTTAGACTAGAACAAGTTGGACATTACGAAGGTTCGGTGCAACCGGAACGTTTGAAACGTTAAGCTTAAGCAAGACCACCTGGGTGAAGCAGACCAACTGTCAAAATCTTTTCAAGCCGAGTTGATACTTTCTCGCTATCCGAAAGGAAACGCGGAGCTGAAAATATCGGGATCACCCTCATCTCCAGAAAGAACCACCTTTCCTACGTTATATTTGCTTGCATTCCATGTCTTCCGAGAAGAGAAAAAGTAATAAGCTCCGTTTATATGGTTTAAATGATCAGTGACCTCTAGACATGGTACTGATTGGAAAACCCCGATGGAAATAAATAGCGATCTTGGTAATTAATTTCCTCTATCCTCGCTGCATTCACCTATTAAACGGCAGTAGTAATAGGTCAGCACCACACGTCGTGCTTGGTGGAGCTGGTGGTGTAAGCGGCGAAGCGGCGCTGAGGTGTAAGCAGCTCAGCTTTTGGTCGCCATTAACTATGACAAGCCCATGCTTAGAATTGAAATTTGTCAATTTTTCCACTGGAAAATTATGTATATCTGGTTTTTGGGTTGCAGAATTCAAATACGAGCTTAGTTTCCTTACTTTTCCTAAGCTTCGCTGTACATGACCGGAACCACAGCTAACTTTAGTTTAACAGTAGAAATTGTTCATTTTCGACTTGACAAAGTTCCACTATTGGGGTGTCGGGGGCGTTGAATATGAAAATGAGCTTCGTTTATCTATATTAGTTAGCCTTCGTGCTGTACACTTCGTAGAATTTGATGATGAGCTTCGTTTTTCTGTATTAGTTAACCTTCTAGGTGCATACTTTGTAGAATCTGAAAATGAGCTTTAGTTTTTCTGTATTAGTTACTTGCTGGCTGCACGCTAGAGATGAGCATTTCGGCCCGTCGGCTTAGCCCGCGGGCCGGGCCGGGCCGGGCCGACATCCATTGGTAAGCGGGCCGGGCCGAGAAATTTTTTAACAGCGGGCCGGAGCGGGCCGAAACGGGCCGGTTCGACTCTAAGAAATGTTGTCAAATCACTAAAATCATCATTACATTTACTCATTCAGGTTGTTTTACAGCAAAATTAAACATTTCGTAGCATAATTTAGCGTTTCCAGCATTCACTAAAGCCTTTGAAATAATATTGTTGGTTAAATTTTCGAAATTTTCTTTTGGCGGGCCGGGCCGGGACGGGCCGAGCAAGATTTTGGAGCGGGCCGGGCCGGGCCGGATAAATCCGGCCCGTGCTCATCTCTACTGCACGCTGACGAAACCACAGCTAACGTTAGCTTAAAAAGTAAAAGTTGATCATGTTCGACGGGAAACTTCCGTTGTAGGATTTCTTGAAATTTAGTTGAAATTATCAATTTATGTGAAATTATCAATGCTAAGCTTCAGTACGCGATTATCCTGTGCATAAACAAGTATAGAAATTAACGGTTCCAGTGTATATATATATCATTGAAAACATACCAATTATAATGGCCGACGTTAAAGTTACAGGACTAATGCAAAGTTACCAAGACCAAAGTTGGTTGGTTGGTTGGTTGGTTTGGTTTACTGCCAGTATAGCAATAATTATAACAACTAATACTAAATAAGAACGTATAACACACACAGTAATACATAGGCAATGGGGTCGAGGATTGTCGATTAACCGGCATTCAAGCCCCGTCCCTTTGTATATCTAGATAGGTCGCATTTATTCAACCGCTCAGGGAACATAGCAATATTTGGCGCATTTACAACATCAGCTGAAAGATTATTCCATATTTCTACAACACGACAGGTAAAAGAATATTTCATACAGTTTAAATTAGTCCTTATAGTTTTTAACTTAAACTGATGACCACGGGTACTGACATAAACGGTAGGTTGCAATAATCTATTAACATTCTCATTAGACTGGTGACGAGATATTTTATATGCAAGTGACATATCTTTTTCAATTCTCCTGAGTTCCAAGCTTTTCATATTCAAAATTTTAAGTCTTTCTGAATAACTTTTTAACTGCATTCCAGGGAGTCGTTTAGTAAATTTTCGTTGAACAGATTCAATCCTATCTATATCCTTTAGTAAATAAGGACTCCAAATTTCCGACGCTTATTCTAATTTAGGTCGGATATAAGTTTCAAATAATTTCACCAGAAACCAAGGCTGCCTAGTTACAAAAGCCATAAATAGCATATCTACACATCGATGACAATTTGCTGCAATTTGAGCACAGTGAGTTTCCCATTCTCAAATCTTTGTTAATGTAGACACTAAGATCTTTCACAGAGCTTACTGATTTTAGAAACTGCCCATCAATAACATACTGTCTATACAGCGATTATTTTTACCCAAATGCAATACCATACATTTAGGTACAGCCAAACGCAATTGCATGTTTTTAAACCAGGCATTCATCAGCAGTAAGATCTGTTTGCAAAAAATTGGTTTCTGCATAACTAGAACAGGTTAAGTGCAACTTGCAATCATCAGCATAAAGCTTAAGGTTACTAAACTGTAATGAACTAATTAACACATTTATGTTCATAAGGAACAACAGTGGATCTAAAATACTCCCCTGTGGGACTCCACTCTTTACTTCTTCAAATTTTGAGCAAATGCCATTAATTTCAACATATTGCTTAAGATCATTCAAGTAAATTACATAATCCATTTATAAACTGGTAATGAAGTAAAAGGTAAAGGTAACCCCGGAGTCCACGCAGGCCAAGGCGCGGGCCCCTGTCGGAAGGTACAAGTTTTTAAGTTTCAATTTCAGTTTTTTTAAATGGGGAACGCTGTCGAAGGCTTTCGCAATATCTGTATAGATTACATCTACAAACTACCAGTATCAATACTGTTCACCCAATCATTCATACAAATTAATAACTGCATTACAGTTGACTTATTTGGAAAGAAATCGATATTGATGATTTGTAATTATGTTTTCGGCAATCAAATACATCACGTAACCAATTTGCAATTATAGATTCCATGATTTTGCTGCAACTGCACAACAGACTAATGCGGGCCTATAATTTTTTACGTTTGCACGATCACCTTTTTTATGAACAGGGATAACTTTAGCAATTTTCCAAGATTTTGGTATTTTTCCAAAAGAAAACGAGGCGTAAAAGATTTTTGAAAGAGGAACACAAATACTTGATGTAAAAATTTTTATAGAAGTTTGAGGAATACCGTCATATCCGAAACTACCTTTATTTTTACTAATCACTACGTGTTGATAAACATTTTAGTGGTGAAAAATCTGCAAGGGTATTTGAGTAAGATTTCGGGCCCCAGCAACAGAGGTAATTATGTGATCCACTTGCCATCAACAAACACAGATGCGAAAAAATTATTAAAAGCTTCTGCTTTCAGCCGATCATCATCAGTAATTATATTGTCAGAACTATTAGTTAAACATGGTATATCCACCTTATATGACAACTTCCGTTTTTACGTATTTCCAAAACACGTTATCATTATTATTACATAAAATTGACTGTTCATAGCGAAAGCGATCTCTTTTCCTGAGTTTCCTTGTTTAACCGCATAACCTTTTCCATTTAATTTTATTGAAAATTGTTTTCTTATTCATTTGAAATTTCGATAATAATGTTTTTGTAGGCTGGGTAAGTTGTTTTTTGTAAAATTGCGCAAAGGTATGAATAATCTAGCATGACTGCAAAATAAATGCACTAATCAGAAACTTTGAATAATCAGACAAGCGCGTACACTGCAAAAATAATACGTTTAACGAACAACACACAAAAAAGAATCAATATTGAGGCACCCTTTTGCAACATTGTGCAGTGAGCTGTTCACATTAAAAATAACGCTTGGGAGATCCTGCTGTGTTTGCACCTGCCTCAAGATTTTAATCGTTTTCGAGCTTGAAAAGCTCACTCTGGGAGGGCGTGTTGTCTAAACAGCTGAGATTCTAAGCACTATCAGCCAATTAAAACAGGGAAGAGCACAACACCTTTACACAGTTTGTTTATCTGCTTTTAAGAAGGTAACCAAGCTCATATTTGAATTTCGCAAGCCCAAAACCCTATATGCAAAATTTTCCCGTCGAAAATAGACAAATTCTAATCTTAAGCATGGATTTGTCAGAGTTCCGGGCGACCAGAAGCTGAGCTGCTTACACCTCAGCGCAGCTTCGCCGCTTTTCATGCCTCCACCAGGCCGCTTTCGC
>JASAND010018203.1:0-53455 GCA_030248195.1 Trissonchulus latispiculum
AATCCTTCCCTGCGTGAATGGGCCTATCGTCTCTACTATGGCTACTCCCCAGACCAGGAGGCCCATCTCAGTCGTCTGGTTCAACATCGTCAGGAGTTGGCCCGCCTCTGCGGATTCCCCTCCTTTGCTCATCGCACGTTGGCCACCAGCAATGGCGGTCTCCTGCGCAGCCCGGAGGAGGCCCTGTCCTTCCTGGAAAGGCTGGCGGGCCGAATCAGCCCGCTGGTCGAGGGCGAACTGAGTCAGCTGACGACTCGCCTGCGACTAGACGAACCGTCGCCAGTTCGCCAGCTCCAGGTCTGGGATGTGCCCTACTATGCGGCCCTGGTGAAGGCTGAGCGGTAGGTGTTTTTAATGGAATTGGGAGAGGACGGATACTACTTGTAACAGCAGTAGTCTGTGTCTATTTTGGGCGTCCATCCATGATATGCTTGTGTATGTATACTCTCAATCTTGATATCATTACACTGGCTTATCCCTTGGTAATTTTTTATGGGAGAGGGGCTTAATGGGGGGGCCCATCGATGGGGGGCTCACCCAAAATGGGGTAGGACATTTTTTAGAAAATGTTTTCGAATTTTTGTTGTTTTTGTGTACAAATTGCTAAAATTCGCTAAAAGATTACTACTTTTAGGTAGTTTTTTAAGCTAAAATAGCGAAAATTTAGTCAAAAATCCGTCAAAGCCGGAAACTTTTTTTAAAATTTATGGTGAAAATGGTAAAATTTTGCAATTTTTGGGGTTATGGGGGGCTCGGAATTTATGGGGGGCTCCTCGAATGGGAGGAGGGAGGTCGCCGAATGGGGAGGCGGCACCCCACCCCCTCCCCACCCCCAACTAGGGATAAGCCCGTTACAAAATATAGCCGTTGGTGGTTGCCTGCCGGTCAGTCTGGTGGGTCGATCAGAGTTGCCAATATCAGTCCTTGTAAATTTAAATTTGGTACAGCTATTACTCCCCCTTCTTTTTCCCAAAATTATTGTTTCATGTCATTTCGTTTGTGCGTTTACATACACTGTAATTTTTCGACTTTGACCCGTGGCCCGGAAATATTCTGCTCCAGCTATTTAATTTTAATTTAATTTTGTTTTAAATTATTTTGTCTACTTGCTTTAGATTTAATCTAAACGAGCATTCATTGGCCCCCTATCTGTCCCTTGGCTCCGTTATGGACGGCCTGAACAGTCTTTTCGAACATCTTTATGATATTCAGCTGGAAGTTCTTCCTCCTAGTCCTGGTGAACTCTGGCATCCGGATGTCAAAAAATTGGTATAATTTTTTCAGTTCCATTAAATCTTTGTTTTAGTTGTCTACTTTCCTGTTTTTATTGCAAATAGATGCCAGATGCTCTGTTCCTTTTCAAGTACATGTACTAAGTATTATAGATTAAAGTTTATTTAAAATTATTTAAATATATTCGCTCTTTCTTGCAAAGAATCTAGTTCATTTTCAACTCTACTCTGTTATCCATACTTGAGACGCGGCCCTTAGAAATTAGGAAAACACCGTTTTATCCCGCTAAAAAGAGGGAATGTAGGCGGAAATTAGAAAGACAGTAGTGACCGTCCACTCTGCGAACGTCGAGCGCACTGACCGATCACGGAGTGTGCTACAACTATTCTGAAAAATATTTGTTCCAGCAAACTTTACACTAAATTTATTTCTACAGGGCGTACTGCATGCCAGCGAAGGCCTACTGGGTTACATCTATCTGGATCCCTACAAACGGCCCGGCAAGATGAGCGAGTGCCATTTCACGATTCGCGGCGGCCGGCAGTCAGCCGATGGCAGTTATCAGCAGCCTGTGGTCACCCTTACCATGTCCTTTCCCTCCCCTCAACAGCTGGGTGGGGCGGGGAATATCAGGAAGACACCCTCAGGAGGGGCCCCCTCCCCGTCCTTGCTATCAGTGACCCAGGTGGATAATCTGTTTCATGAGATGGGCCATGCCATGCATACTGTGCTGGGCAGAACACAGTATCAGCATGTTACTGGTTAGTGGGTTTAATGGTTATGGTTGTATTCGTGGCAGAGATATTGATTTGATTGATGTGAATATGACGGGGTTGGGTTGGCTGTCGTACTGATTTTGTGAAATGGTTTTTTTCAAATTGGACTGCTAATAATTTATTGATTAATTAGTGAAGTATTTGTGCAGTTGTCAGCTGTTTGCGTTAAAATTAGGCAATTTTTAATAAAATGAAGCATTTACCATTTCTGCCTGTACATTTTTTTACATTATTTACTGTAATTTTTGTAAACGTTGTGTTTTTGGAAAATTGTTTATTACTTTTAGGTACGAGATGTGCCACAGACTTCGCTGAGATACCCTCCAATGTGATGGAATATTTTTCTCGAGATTTGAGGGTACCTGCGTAGCTTTTTCTTTTCCCATTTTTAAAATTTCCTTTTACATAAGCCTGTTCACTTTATCACTCTGCACATGTGCCAAGGCTAACCAGAACCAGAACTAGCACTTTATTTCTGTTATTGTTCACTGACATTTCATTCGGAGAAAGCAGAAAGACATATATGAGCATTCAATTCTGCGTATGTAATGTGCACCAATACATAGCATTCACTTTGAATATGTTTCCGTTTATCTCAAAAAGATAGTGGCTGGCAGTTTTAGTGGGGGGGGGCGGGTCTCTCCACTTTTGGGTTTCCCCCTCCACGTTTCGGAGCCCTTCCCCCCGCCACTTTTCGGCAAGTCCCCGCCCATTTTTTGTGGGTCGCCCAAAAGTGTCGCAAAATCAAGTTTTTGAGGCCAATTTTTCAAAAATTTCAGTTTTTAGGTGATTTATAGACGTATAAGATCGTTTTAAGCTTAAAAAACAGCGGTTTTTTGTGCTTTTACCTTAAATATGCTAATTTTTCGCTAAACATTTAGGTATATTTATACGTTAGGCTCCCCCCTCTTTTTGGCAGCTCCACTTCCGTCTCTCTAGGGTGTTTCAAAACCATAAAAAATGTCAGGTATGCACGGTCAAATAAACTTGGCTCGAAATAAGTCTAACCTAACACATCCGTCCTCTATCCCACTTTTCTGAGATTTAGCGTTTATCTTCTTCTTGTTCCTTGCGGCAATCGGAGCGTATCCCTGTAGGGAACCTCCAGCTCCACTCCCAGCACACGTCTTAGCAAGGCAGACCACAAAGCGGGAATCCGGAATAGGGCAACAGATGAGGTCCAGCCGCTCGGTAGCATAATTTAAGGACAGGAGGTATCCAGCACCGACGTAGCTGAAGATAAGAAAAGAAATGGGAAGGATCAGCCATGCCCGACCGTAATCTAATCGAATCGTAACTCTGTTTTCAGGTCCTGTCACGATTCTGTCGCCACTATGAGAGCGGCGCCCCCCTGCCCACTGCCCACCTCCAGCGTCTCTGTCAGTCTGCCCGCAGCTATCAGGCTCACGAACTCCAACAACAGCTGATCTATGCCCTCTTTGATCTGCGACTCCACATGAATCGCCAGGAAGACTGTAACAGGCTCCAGAGCGTAACGGATCTGTATCGTACTGTACATGATCAGGTCACGGCTGGACGACCGCCTTTTCCTGAGGGAACGGTCTGTTTGTTTTAGTTGTTTGTTTGTTTGTTTGTTTATTTATTTGCTGTTTTTTGTGATTTTGTTGGCTAAAATCGTGACGTTTTATCTGCTCGGATTTTGGATATTTTTGACTAAAAATTGCATTATATATTCAGACATTTTGTGTGTTCATTGAATGATGGGCATCTACTGTTTTTCTAGAAGAGATTTTGCTGTATATTGTAAAATGTGGGCTTCTACGCGCCTTCACTTTCAAATTACATGTGCCTTTCGGACCGGGCGTGATTCTAAAATCATGGCTTTTAAAATACGTAGATTATACCGTTTGCTTGTCAGTTGGTTGTTTAAAACTACTGTACGTGTTCTTTGTAGTTAATTACGATACACTCGGATACCTGCATCATGGTACGCTGGTCAGGACACAGACGGTTTTGCGGCCTAAAAATTAATTGGCAACTAATTAAATAATGATAATTAAACTTTCCTTGTAGGCGTGGCATCATCGATTCTCCCATCTGGTGATTTATGGTGCAAAGTACTACTCCTACCTGATTGCCAATGCAACAGCTGCTTTAATCTGGCGCAGTGCCTTCAAGGAGAATCCCTATTCCAGGTACTGGTGGTTTAATAGTGTAGATGTTATAGAATTATGCAATGCTATGCTTACGCTTCGGTTGGTTTTGACTATGTCTATCTTCGGGATGCAGTGAAAGAAAGTTTAATGTTAATTAAAGTGTCAATTTGTAATTAATTGTTAATTTTTTGTGTTAATTTAGTGAGTTGGTGCCATGATTTATACATTTCCTTCTATTTTTCAGAGAAGCGGGACTCCGATTTAGAAATGAACTGCTGCGATATGGCGGTGAAAGGCCTCCTTGGACTTTGATTGAGAATTTCCTAGGCTGGCGACCCACCACAGATGATCTGGTGGAGGCCTTAGTGGAAGAAATTTCCCCTGCAGCCACAGATGCTGCGTAGCAACATTTTGAGATTCAACTGTTGTACTGCGCTTAACTGTCTGCTCAGCTATTTGATTAAATTTCTATTGAGAATTTAATGTAGCGAGTGTCTTTTACGGTTACGTGAGAAAAGTAACCGGCATTTTGAGGGTCCTCTGTCTTCCTTACGGCTGATACAGCCAATTCCAGTTCTATTCCGTTTGCTGACTCAAACCAAAATATGAAGTCTTGGAAGGTTTACCCATCGTGCAGCTAGTAACATTTGGTCGAAATTTACGTTTCGCTAATAGTTCACAGTTTTAGTCAATTTCGCGATATCGAATAGTTTTTATCGCTATTTGCGTTTTTAGCGAAACTCCGGAATATGTGTAGTCACCCATTTTGGCTTCAGTTTTTAGCATATTGATGACGACTGACAAAGCTCTAGAGCTTAAGCTACACATCGTTGGAAAGCTGACGACGTGCTGTTTCCAGTGCTCTAAGCCATTTTGCTGTAGCTTGTCGCAATAAAATTTTATTTCGAAAAAATTGCCGTTTTGGTCGATTTTAAATAAACTTTTACAAGTAAAACTTTATACTTGTAAAGCGACAGCAAAATGGCTTACAACATTGGAAATAGCACATCCTCAGCTTTCCAACGATGTGCGGCTTAAGCTCTATGGCTGTGCCAGTCGTCAGCAGTATGCTGTTGAAGTTGACCAGTTTTGCGTAGGGGGACTTCCTTGATATGACCAAGAGTACATAATACATAAGAGTATGACAGCAGGCATACTCTATGTATTATAAGGCTGTTACATCCGATGCGCGCTATCGGCCTACCCCCCCCCCCCATAAAATGTCAAAGAAATTCGCCCGCTATGTTTACATGCAACAGACGCACGTTGAACCAACTGACTATAGTACGACCAAAAAATGTGTGTACAAACTTCGACGGTTTATAGCAGATTAACCTTTGGAGTAAACCCCAACAATGTATATATTTTGAGAATCCTCAGGAACTCGAGATTTCGAAAATCCGGAAAATTCCGGAATTCAGGGTTTCATTCACGGAAAATCTAAAATTTTTAGTTTTTCGCCAAATTTTTATCGCAATCAAAATTTTGTTTTCACGATCGAATAGAGCTGGTTCCGTTGCATATTTTTGCTCTTACAAGTTTTTCACGAAAATGCACCCAATTTCCGGAATTCCGAGTTTTCAAAATTTCCGGATTTTAAAAATTTTCGCCAATACCCACAAGATGGGTATCATTCGAAAGCTCTTATCGAGCTGAACAACTTTTGTAATAGAATGGACTCTTGAAAATGCACACATTTCCCGGAATTCGAGAAAACCGGATTTTCCGGATTTTAAAAATTTTCTCCAATACCCCACAATATGGGTATCATTCGAAAGCTCTTGATGAGTTGAACAAATCTTGTAATAGAACCAATGTCTGAAAATGCATCAAATTCCCGAAATTCACGAATTCCGGATTTCACTCTAGCTTGGAAGGTTTTAGCGAATTCCGAGAACAGCTCATTTCTGCGAATTGGTTCTATTACAAGATTTGTTCAGCTCATCAAGAGCTTTCGAATGATACCCATATTGTGGGGTATTGGAGAAAATTTTTAAAATCCGGAAAATCTGGTTTTCTCGAATTCCGGGAAATGTGTGCATTTTCAAGAGTTCATTCTATTACAAAAGTTGTTCAGCTCGATAAGAGCTTTCGAATGATACCCATCTTGTGGGTATTAGAGAAAATTTTTAAATTCCGGAAATTTTGAAAACTCGGAATTACGGAAATTGGGTGCATTTTCGTCAAAACTTATAAGAGCAAAAATGTGCAGCGGGACCAGCTCTATTCGATCGTGAAAACAAAATTTTAATTGTGATAAAAATTGGGCGAAAAACTAAACAATTTTAGATTTTCCGTGAACCCGGAATTCCGGATTTTTCCGGATTTTCGAAATCTCGAGTTCCTGAGGATTCTAAAAATATATACATTGTTGGGGTTTACTCCAAAGCTTAATCTGTTATAAACGGTCGAATTTTGTACACACATTTTTTGGTCGTACTATAGTTGTGTTTTCGTTCTAAAGCGTGCAAGCATAGCGCTCGAATTTGCTTTGATAAGGGGGGTCTGATTTAGGGGGGGGGGGGTAAGCCGATAGCGTGCAGAGGATGTAGCGAGCTGATAATACATAGTGTATGACGCTTGTCATACTCTTATGTATTATGTACTCTTGATATGACACATTTACGATATTTCCGGACTTGCAACAGATTGCTTGAACCGAAATCAATTTTATATCGTTAAAAAGAGGTAGTTCCACGATCACAGTCATATCAAGATTATTTTGTTTACACATGAGAAACCCCCCCCCCCGAGACTTCACCTTAAAGTTTTGAGTATATTACATACAAATCAAGAGTACATAATAGTAAGAGTAAGAAACTCTTACACTAGCATGTACACAAATCATGCTAGATAACTCGGGACCCCCCACCCAGAGCTGGAAGTGGGTCACGGGTACCCGCGGGTCGGGTCGGGTGTGGGTCAACACGTGTGACCCGCGGGTCAGTGGTGGGTCAAAAGTGGGTCAGTCGTGGCTCAAAAAATTTGATTTTAGCATTAAAATCTCAAAAAATTTTCGGCTTCGCCGAATTCTAAAATTGACTATTTTTGTATTTTATATAAAATCTGGCCACAATTATCCCAGCATCCACAAAGGGGTGTCAATATTTTGAGAAACGACAGTATTTGCCATCTAGCACTGGTGTGATTTCTCGATTTCTGTAAGCATATGGCACATGCAAAAATATATGCAAGTTAGAATAGTATGTATACAATGTTAAAACAGATTGCAAGATTTCCCGTAATATGCTCTGACGTTTTATATGTAACAAACAATTACCACCGTCGACTCCTTAAGGATTTTCCTACTTGATCAAATTTTGTATTTGCTAATTTCCTATTTTTCTACCCTTGATTTTAATTACGAAAATTATAAATTCTATATATTCAATTCAGTTGCTTTTTATCAAGCTGCAGTCACGCTCAACTGTTTTAAACGCCTAAAAATCACCATTATTTTATTATTGACAAAGATTTAGCCTTAGAGCATCTTCAATCAAAAGTTGGTCATGTGGGTCAAATAATTGGCCGCGGGTCACGGGTGTGGGTCAAGTGGGTGGGGTCAAGGGTCTGTGGGTCACGGGTCGGGTGCGGGTCAAAAATTTTGACCCACTTCCAGCTCTGCCCCCACCCCATAACTTCTGGGGGGTTCCACTTTGCACTAATTACATGCTTTCATATAAGCGTGTGTCTGCTCGCTGATTGGCCCATTAGCCTGAGGCTTACGGTAGGGAATTTATTAGTAGTTTTAATTAATTAATTATAACTTTAATTGGCTAAATGCAATTAAAAACTAATTCGACAACTTTGTAGCATTTTCATCTTTTCAAAGAATTGTTGCAGATTACATTCCTTCGAATTTTGTATTATGCAACAATTTTTATATCATTGCAAGGAGCAGAAAAATACTACAAAGTTGTCGAATTAGTTTTTTAATTGCATTAAGCTAATTAAAGTTAGTTTTTTTGGTTTGGGCTCATCCACTTGTAGGCCCACGACGTGGCCCGTCAGTGGTGCTCTCCGCAGACCGCAGTCAAGAGGCAGAGAGACGAAGATCATGGACAGAAACATGATCCCCAAGCAGAACTACCATACGGTTATTTCAGTCACGCCCAAGGAAGTTATAATTTAATTAAAATAACTAACAAATTAACTTTTCATTCTTTCTTCCCTGAGCGCTCGCTTTCCCACCTACCTCTTTTCTGCAGCCCTATTTTTTACCCAAGGCTTACGAGCAAGCCAACTAGTTTTCAGCCATCTTCGTCACTGTTGTCAAGCGGGGGGGGGCAACGGTAGTCGGAAAGGACAACTACCGTTGCCTAGGGGGTGACTGCAATAACTGCACGGCAGTTTGGTTTGGGGACCAAGTTTTCTATCCTTGGTCTTCGCTTCTCCTCTTCTTGACATCTGTATAGTCCGCGGAGAGCAGCATCTTTCGGTTCACAAGATGAACCACAATGATGCTGAACCGCTTGCAAAAAACTAACAAATTACCGACCATAAGCCTTAGGCTAATAGGCCAATCAGCGAGCAGACACGCTTATATGAAAGCATGTAATCAGTGCAAAGTGGGACCCCCCCCCCGGAAGTTACCGGGGGGGGCCGAGTTACTGAACCGAGCATACCTAGCATGATTTGTACATGCTAGTGTAAGAGTATTTCACTCTTGCTATTATGTACTCTTGGATTAATACATTAAGAATGGTCATCTTATTAGAAGCTCTTGGCCCGATTTGCTACAGCAATCACCCATCCCACTGTCCCACATAATTTTTAGATTTCGCGGACGCTGGCAAATTTTCTTGACCGCAATGCAGAGTTGGAAGCGGGTACCTTTTTGGCGACCCGCCCCGCCCCGCTACCCGCAAGCTGGTACCCGAACCGCCCCGCCCCGCGGCCCGCAGCCAACTGATACCCGCGAGATACCCGCAAAAATTTTCGAATGATATATGATTACTATGCCATTAAATTTATTAAAAAATGCCAATAGTGTAAAATAAACTTTTATTTAATTAAAATTTCTAACCCACATACTTTACCTAACAGTATTGGGTCTTTTCCAGATTACCCCCCCCCACCACTCAAAGTTCTTAAAACTCGACCAAATGAGCTGAAATTTGGTGTGGGTATGTTTTCGACCACGCTGAGTTCAAATATCGCAAAATTTGTCGATTTCGCGAAATTAGATTTTTTCGATTTCTAAGGGGGGACCAAGGGTAACCGAAAAATTTTTTGTCTTCGATTTTGCTGAAAAGTTGTATATAGGGGTTTTCTGGGTCGCAGAACGCGAATCTGAAGTCCGTTTTTCGATTCAGCTTTTTGTTAGCTCAGCATAAGCTTACAACTTAAGCTTACAACTTTAGCTTATATCAAGCTAACGAAAAGCTGAATCAAAAAACGGACTTCAGATTCGTGTTCTGCGGCCCAGAAAACCCCTATATACAACTTTTCAGCAAAATCGAAGACAAACAATTTTTCGGTTACCCTTGGTCCCCCCTTAGAAATCAAAAAAATCTAATTTCGCGAAATCGAAAAATTTTGCGATATTTGAACTCAGCGTGGTCGAAAACGTGCCCACACCAAATTTCAGCTCATTTGGTCGAGTTTTAAGAACTTTGAGTGGTGGGGGGGGTAATCTGGAAAAGACCCACAGTATTGAGTTGTGTTCCCGAAATATGGAAATTCATCCAAATTGCTGAAGTTTTCAAAAAAGTACCAAAACTTTTTCAAAAAGTTTAAAAATTTAAACTTCTATACATTTAATTAGGGATGCTGATGCACCAGGGCTTGGGCACCGATGCCAGCCTCGGTGGTTAAGCACCGATGCCAGCCTCGGTGGTTAAGCACCGGTGCCTGCTGGGACGCATATTTCTAATCTGTGTAACTGGAATACGCATTCTAAAGTGTGTAGCGTAAATACGCAAGCGCTTTGAAAGTGTGTGCTTGGAATACGCAGCATACGTATAGTATCTCATTATATCCGATTATATGCTTCATATAAGTTCGTTACATACCCGTTATATACTATTATATGCTGCATGTAAATACGTTATGCACGTGATTTAAAAGAAATGTCTGAAATAGTAAGTATATCTGCAAGGCATCTGCAACATTGAGTCGTTATAGAATAAGATTAGCAAAATAGTATTGAGCTGTTACCGACAATTAGTTAGAGTATCTATTTACGAAGAGGCTTTTAATTGTTTACTGTTTTCAGCAAATAAACTCAACTAGTACTCACTATTCCTTGACTTTTAGATACAACTCAGTTTCTTGAATTTTAAATTTAATTGAATTATAAGTTATAACTGGATCCTAAACACATATAATGATAATGTGGGATCAAGTCTGCAAACTCTACCTCAAATTTTCACTGAAAATTGATTTTAGATAACCTTCACAAAAAATGGCCAACTTTACTCAAACTTTATATGAATCGTTCGAATACATTGCAAAATAACAACACAAACGGTGACAAAACTTTAACGTTTCAATATTTCAAATTTTTTGGTTTTCTAATGAGAAAGCAAGGAGATCCAAAAATTTTAAATATGATTTTGCAAATTTATGTTTGTAAGTTTTCTGACTCGCCGAACACGAATCTGAAGTTTTTTCGATTCAGCTCTTGGTCAGTTCGGTAGGAAAGGAAAGTTTTAGGCTTGAGAGGTAAGAGTATAATAAAGTAAATAAGATGCCATATTCGTTAATTCTTCCTTGTCCACCTGTGAACTTTGATTAGAAGATTGAATTTAAAAAGAGGATTTTAACGGTTGAGCTTTGCGGATGTTTTTCGGATTGATTCCAAAAACTGACCACGAGCTATTACGTTCTGAATAATAAAAACAAAGCGAAATTATATATAAGTCCCCTACTAAAATACTGTTTGTTACTACCTAACGGATTATGATAATAGTTTAGTCATCAGGATTTTTCTAGAATACCTACCTATATAATATTAGTTTGTCAAATTTTTTGAGCAAACATTCCCAGTTTCGAATTGAAGAATTTTTTGAGCAAACATTTCCAGTTTCGAACAATTTTGGACCTTATATATGTACCATTCACTAAAGGAACACATACAATCAAGGTATTTAAGCTTTGAAAAACGGCACGAACGCACGTCTCTATGCTAAGCTATTTAGTACGTCTGCTTACTGAAAGCGACAAATATATACAAGTAGAATGCTCTACAAAAAAGAAAAAGACTTATGATTACTTTTCTGGATTAACCTAATAGAACAAGTTTAGACAAACGCCCATTTTAACTGAGATTAGTAATCGTGGAGAAGGGCACTCAGCGAAAATCAGCGATTTTTTAAATCACCAAACATGAAACCTATTTTTTTCGAACATTTTTCAATAAAATTCCTTGAATTTTAGTGACTACATCAACAAGAGATACCCGCAACTACCCACGCGGGTAGCCTGTGGGTAGCAAAATCTCTATTTCCCGCGGGTACCCGTGGTACCCGCTACCCACTTCCAACTCTGCCGCAATGACCTCAAATTTCTATCAAATAGTAATTTAGGGTAATTTAGGCCAATTAGTAGTAACAATACAAATTTTTTCCGATTTTTTCCTTCGTTTGTAATATGTAGACGTTGGACGAATTATCAGCTTCACATTTGCTAGTTATTTTGTTCTGTTTTGCTAAAATGTTTTGGATGTTTGAACTACTGTCAATCCTTACTGGAGTTTCGAGTTTTAAATTTGTTTATCCCCTTTTGTCTGATTTTAATTTTCCAAGGTTCTTGATTTTATGGGTTTCTATTCATTTCAATGAGCTACCAGCAAAATATATAAAAAGTTTTAAATTTTCAAGTTTATGCAGTCCGCGACCACTATCGAATCTTTTCTATAATTTGCACCACCATTTTGTTCAAGTGACAGTTGACATGAACATGAACATTAATTATTAAGGCTTCGTGATAATCAAAAAGCAGGAATTATGTACATTTAGAAGCTAAATGAGATCGTTTCTAATTGGCTAAACCTAAGCAACACGAAAATATATAAACTATTCTGAAAGTTTCAATTAATGCCATATAAAATTAGATTAATATTAAACGTTAAAAATACTCGAAGGGAGGAAAACCAGCGCGTTAAGGGTGTTAATAGTATGCTGCCGTTTGGAACCGGTAGCCTCAACCCTAAAGTTAAAGAAAAGGGGTCAGTATAATATCTAAGCTGCACCAGCACTAAATGGAATATATACCGACTGCGGTGAGGTGGCTGTATAAACATTGAAAACATCTTAATAAGTGGGTTTTTGCTTAGAATTAAAGGTTAATAACTCGGAATTTTGCGGTCACAAAATTAGCCTGAGAACTGCGGTCGCGGTCAAGACGTCTGCGGTCTCGGGGCGGTCGCGGTCAGGAAAAATGTGTCTTATGTCCTACTCTGGGCTTAAGGAGCTACCAAACCAAACTTGCTTGCTACTTTAGACAATAGAAATATCGAAATGTTTGGCATCAAATTTACACCGCATGCTCATTCCGAAGTTCGAACAACGCTATCCATAAAACTATGTATGTGAGGATCAGCAAATGAGAGTGTCTGTTTTTGCAGATAGCCAATTGTGTTTCGATTCAACAGGGGGCTGGGAAGGCGGGCTTTGTTACCCGTCCATCAAAGCTAACAATGGACAGCGGAAAATGTTCTCATAATGCATATTTATATGCGGAAATATATTTATATGCGAATTTTTAGACTGAAAATAATACAAGGATTGTACTTGAAATGAATTTTTCTTTCGTAGCAAAATCCTACATGCATAAATATAATGCTGTTAATTAATGGGCACCATTAACAAACTTTTCCGTTAACTTTGTAGCTTTTTTGTGCTCTTTAACCATACTGAAATTATTGCTGTTCTACGAGCCATAAGTTCAGGAAATACTTTTCAAACATTTAAATTTTGATATTATTTTAAAACATCAAAAAATAAAATTTCCATTTAAATGTTTGAAAAATCTTTAGTGAACAATTACTACGGTTAACTTCAATAATTTATTATGGTTAGAACAAGCACAAAAATGTGGCAGTAATAGAACTAACTTTAGCTGAAGCATGTTTAAGGTCTCAGCGTAACTTCTACTGGTCAACCACTTTGGGGTCCTAGGTTTAGTAGCCCTTGAAATTATTACGTGAATAAGAGCGCCCTTCACCAAAGTTAGAACCGTAAATCTAGCTTCACTTGAATTATCACTTGGTCACCTAAATTCTGAACAATGAAACTTGGAAAAGTTAGTTTCTGACTAATGAAATTCTGACTATAGAACATAAACCATGCAAGGTTAGCGTGGTGTAAAACGTATCCAGATCAAACCCAGCTCAAGTGGCAGTTTGAAGACCCCTTCCAAAGGGGAGACGGTACTGTATGCCTATTAAAATTAAACAGCAACAAATTTGTTTAATATGCAAGCTGACAACAGTCACAAGCTAACCAAAGATTCTCAATATAACAATTCAAACATATCTTTCACAAAAAGTTCAATGCCAAGACAAATACAAGAATGAATAAAAGCATAGCAACGATACTAAAAATTTAGCAGTTCCCCTGTACATGTTGTCATTTGTCGTAGATGAGAAAGGTTATATACACCTGGGGATTTGGAATAACTAGACATTTACTTACATTACTTACTTACAAAGGTACTCAACAACGCGGGACATAAATACTAAACTATAAGGACAGTATGAGCTAAAGCAACTAATTTTACTCAGACCTAAAGGAAGCAGGCATAGGAAAGAACGGATAAGCCTGATATGGGAGTTCAGCCGATGGCTCGGTGGTGCAGTGGTTAAACACATTGAAAAATGAAAAGCTGAACTTCTCTTTTGCTTTCTCTCCTAGGAGCTGATTTCACCTAGAGCTGGGTTTTCTTTCGTATGGAGGGAGATTGGGGTGCCCCCACGACAAGCGTTCTCTCACTCGACCCTTTCCCCCACACACACTCGTTCTTTTGGCTTCCCCTCCACTCACTAAAAGATGCCCACAACAAAATTTTAGAGAATTTCGTTCAAAAGTTTCAAAAAGTTTATGGTGTTCGCCAGAATTCTTTGGCCTAAAATCGTCTATATTGGTACTAAAACTTGAATTTTGAGCATTTTTAGCTTGGTTACAACAGTAAATATTTGTATATACGCATAATATATTATCTATTTACCAAGCTTTACCGTATTTTTAGCATTTGTAGCTCATTTTATGCCACCCCCCATTTTCTACCCAGTCTCCCCTGCCCCAGTTGTTGAGTCTAGAGAAAACCCAGAAGGGTATAGGGTGCCTGATGCCTCCTCCCTTGGTAGAAGCGCTACAAGGGGAAACAAATCTATTTCGATCAAATTAAAAGGGTTTCTTTACGTTGTATGAAAAGTTTCCCTCGGCAAAAATATTGGAAAACGACGTTTTCAGTACCAATTATACACTAACCGTAACAAACACTCATGAATGGAAAACAGTACAACAAATCTCATACAGTATACAGCAACATTACAGCACTGACTTCCTTCTGACCAGAAATCGCGGAAGGGCCACTGGCCAGATCACTGATCTCAATCCAGGCCTCCTTAACCGTCCCAGAACGGCGACAATTGACCAGATAGTGACCACGGGTTCGGTCAGTCTCTTCTGAGTCGCCAGGTCTCCATTCAATCACAGCACGCAGGTCCCACGATTTCCCAGCTGGACCGGTCAGTCGATCAGGAATCGAATCCAGAGACTGATGATTCACATTGGCCGCCACAAACGGCAGCTCCTCCGTATATTCCGGTTCCACCTTTGCCACCAGATTCAGCCAGATATGATCGGCCAGTTCCCGACTGCGACCAATTCTCCCGAGGCAAAATCGCCTCCCATCATCATCGATCCGGAAATAGCCGGAAGGCACGGCAGCCGTGGGAATCAGGGGCTGGCCGCAGGGCAAATTCTGGTCCAGCTCAAATACTGCCCTACTGAGGGCAGTGGGCGAATCCAGTAGGCAGGGGGAAACCGTGAGAACTGCCCAGGGCAGGACGAGACGACGTTGGGGACAAAAGGGAGAACTGCACATTTTTCGCTCCGTTGAGCTAGGCAGACCCGCCAGCAGTTGGCTGGCGACCATTAAGATCGGTTTGGCACAACGGACAGTCTTAGTGCCACCATCAAATTCTGGAGACAGTGACTGGCCAATTTCTGTTGGAAATGTTTGCAATAAAATCCGTAAACGATCCAAATGAAAGTCCGTATCGCCGGTTTCCGAATTTGTCTGAGCTAACCGGACGCTGAAAGTAAATATGGAATGACTAGCTGTGGTAGTTGCGGCTTTACCCAGAGTTCGCTGGTATCGAGGTGACTCTCGGACAGCATGAGCCAACGAATGTGCTACACAGTCAAAGGCTGAGGTACATTCTAGCCTTAGCGGTCCTTCGGTTTCGTGCAAAAATTCACCGCTAAGGGTTCCGTTTCGCAAAACAGGTCCATAAACAACCGGTTCTGGAACGGGTTTGTCAGCCGGAACCAAAATTCGGTTGGCGAATTCCGGTAAATTCCGATTTGCAGCAGCAGCTAAGCCCGAGTTAGCTGATTCGCCAGCTCTTTCCGCGTACAGATGATCCGGAAAATTATCGTCGTCCTCATGGCTCGGACAGTCAGCTGCATCAAGCTTCTGTTTCTTTTGCGCCGAAACGCTGTTGTCAGCAATTCGTAACAGTTTTCCAACTCGAACGGAGACAGTGGGCCTAGCGCCCGCCTTCACGGCTGATGGAGGGCTAGATTCGGAGGAAATACGAAAAGCTGAAGAAATTGAGGGAAGACTGACCCTCACACTTTTTTCGGGGGACAGGGAGGACGGGGTGGGATCCGAATCCGCACCCGAGGCCAACGGACGGCGCAATTCGTAGAGGGAGCCACAGTCAGCACTCGGATGGGACTGTTTGCGACTATTCCGGATAGCAGCCGCAAGCTGGTCCGATTTTCGTTTTTTGGCCGCCTGACGCGGAGTCAGACCCTTCTGTTTCAGGCTATATTCGTATTTGGCTGTTCGCAGGATTTCCTGGGTTATCGGCTGCTTCAGCTTATTCTCCCGCAGAATTTGGAGAGCCGACTTTTTCGAGTTGAACAGCTCGCGAGCAATCTTCTCCCTTAGGGGGCCTCGCAGGGGTCGCTTATAGGCTCCGTCCGCATGGCGCTGAGCAATATAGCCATCAAAAATGCACCACATCCAAACGTAGGGAACACTATTGTCCTGAAGAAGCCTAGGGTCTGAGGGCGGTACCGGTTGCGATTTCAGGTAGTACATGATGTCACAGCCGCACTGCTTACACCAGGCATAGGCCTGAACGTAGCACAGGGCGTCGGGTCGAATGCAAACCCGGTGCTTTCGAAACAGGATACCACAGAGGCGATCCGAACTATCCCAGGTCTTCTGGGCCACCAGATCGGTCCAGCCGCGTGGCAGTCGCATCCGCCGGCGGCCCAGCCTTTTCCGCTGACTGCGACTTCGAATTTGAATCTCCTCTGGTTCCAGCTGCTGCCATTCCGGCCAGCTGAAGCCCAGACGGACGATATCCTTCGGATCTGGACGAATTCGCAGCCCTTCCAGGATTTCGTCCAGCTCCGTATAGTCGTTAGCGACCGCCGCTTCTCTGGGAGAGCGATCGATGCTGCTCCTCATTTCTGGCGATTCTCTGATCACGTGATCATGATCCTCCGTTTCATCGTCATCATAACTCTCTTCCAACCAATCTTCTTCTTCTTCTTCTTCGTCTTCGTATTCATCAAAATCATCACCCTCGTCAGCAGTATTGACGACGCGCGATTTCGACGCTCCCAGGCCCTGCAGGCGTTTTCCCATGATCCACTGGAACCGAGGCTTCAGCTGTGGCAGATTGCGGATCACATAGGCTCGCAGTGACGCTGCGCTGACGGCCTGCCGCAGGCTGCGGGTCGGAATTCGACAGCGGATCTCACGGACCAGCCCAGCCCAAACGGAGGACCGAAGCGGGGCCACTAGGTCACCGTCATAGGTCAACAGGCGGGGAGCCTGAGTGGCCAGAACCGAGTGCAGCTGTTCCTCGGGCAGACCCGAGATGCCGTCTCGAGTGACCCTTGACGTAGACTTAAAGCTGAGACTTTCCGTCGCCTCCGTTGGATCTTCTTCGGGTTCAGTGACAATTTTCGATACTTCTCCCGGGTTGTCGGGAATTGCCGGATCGGTTTCCTGATAGGCAGCATCGGCATCAGCCTGCTGCGAATCAGCAACCAAATCAACTGTCTCAGAAGCTGACATTACTCTGAACTCGGTGATGACTTGTTGATGGATACAACACTGATGATTGGACTTTTCGATCTACAACAGTACCAGAACACGGAATCACTCAGCGCAACAGTGCATAACGCATTACTCAGTTATGATTTCAGTTTGGATATAAAGTCCTTCAAGCAAGCTTACAGTCAGTCTCCTGGGGTTTATACTGGGAGCGACGATAGGGGGCGAGGGGGCGCCAAGCTAGTTTTGGAGTTATCCTCTGCCGTGTTTCTCCCACATTTCAATGCTTCCTCCCCACTCAGTAAGAGGTGTCCAGAAAATGCGAAATGTCTCGGCTTTTTGGTCAAAATTTCAAAAATTTTCGGCTTCGCCAGCTGGTTTGAAAAGGTCCATTTTGATACTGACACTGAATTTCTGAGTAATTTTTAACTTCAGCTTAGTAACAGCAGTACAAGTAGAAAAAGGTATGTTATTACCATGTTTTAAGCTTTTTTGGGCACTGTCATTCCCCACATTCTTGCTCCCCCCCTTGCCACAAGGGGTAGGGGGTACTTCCCCATTTTGTTTGCCTAGAAAAAGCACTTGTCTCACTAGTTCAGCTGCCAACTTCTAGAGACCGAACGCCACATTCCGAAAATACACCCAATTTCCGAAATTCCGGGTTTTCAAAATTTCCGGATTATGAAAATTTTCTCAAATACTCACAAGATGGGTAACTCATAACGAGCCGAACAACTTTTGTAATAAAAAGAACACTTGAAAATGCACTCCATTTCCGAAAATCGCGAAAACAGGATTTTCGGGATTTTAAAAAGTTTCGCTAAACTCCACAGTATGTATATCATTCGAAAGCTCTTGACGAGCTGTACAAATCTTATAATACAACCAATACCTAAAAATACACCTTATTCCCGGAACTGGCGAAAGCCGGATTTAACTGTAGCTATGGAGATTTTCTTGAATTCCAAGAAGTAGGCGCATTTCTGCAAGTTGACTCTATAACAAAACTTGCTCAGCTCATCCAGAGCTTTCGAATGATACGAGAAAATCTTTTAAATCCGGAAAATCCGCTTTCCCGAATCCCGGGAATTGAGTACATTTTCAAGTGTTCGTTCTATTACAAAAGTTGTTCAGCTCGTTAAGAGTATGATATCAAGAGTGTATAATAGATAAGAGTAGGACACTCTTAAGGTGGTGATTCCTTTTAGAGACATCAACTTTGAACCCTTGTTACGCATTCATTCATTGGAGTTAAGAAGCCATTTTTATAACAAAATGCTGCTTAACATTTGCTCTTTTTAATGAATACAACGAAACCAACCTTACTTCTCGGAAATTATTTTACAGCATTTTTGAAGTAATTTAATTTTCCAGATTTTTTGCAGACTAAAGTAAATTTTTTCGTGAGGCATCGACCATATCATTCGATTCCACTATCAAATAGCTGGGGACCCTTTTTTAATTACTGGGCGCCTACTGGTCGTTTTAGAAAAAATAGGAAAAAATATAGGAATTTTTCTAGCAAAAAATAGGAAAATATAGGAATTTTCCAGCAAAAAATAGGAAAATATAGGAATTTTTCCAACCAATATGACGTCAATTTTGGTCAAATTTCACCTATATACATAGTGTCAGTAACCGGGACTTATTATACGGAACTTTTCGAGAGTGGAACATGAGGGGACTTTCGAAAATTTCTAAAATAAGTTCAAAAATGTGCTATTTACATCAGTAGATAAAGCTTGATATTAGTGCAACGGCAAAAATCAAGAAAAATTTTCGGCAAAGTAGGAAAATTTTTGACAATTTAAACTTCTGAGTGTTTTTTCGGGGCAAACATTTTTCTTTTTGTTTATCGAATCGCGACGGCCCCCCTGAATCCGCCACTCCGCTGGGGGTAGGTGGAGCGGTGCCATCCAGAAGCTGAAAAATTTTGTAAAACTGAGGAGAATCCTGAATACAAACACTCAAAACTTTAGTTTTGGCAGCTGTGTTTTTTGCGAAAAAAACTGCGAAATTCCGCAACTTTTTTCGGAGCTCTGCGCAAAGTTCCGCAAAAATTTATGGCCTCGAGTAGAAATTTTCAGCTATTTTTGATAATAAATCCACGTGTTTCCGGTACTTTTTGCAGAAAATTTCAAAAAATTTTCGCGCCTTCGGCGCGTATTCCTGTATTGTAGACACCTTTCAGTCTTATGATAGGACTCTTGTCCGAGATATGTAGAATTGAATACTTTGTAGTGAAAGCTTATTCAATAAAATTCTTTTCGCATACATAAACTAATTTCCTAAACGTAGTAACCACTCTAGTAAGATGATAACCACTCTGAAGTATGCATTTGTTGAACAAAGTCGTGGATATACATACGTACTTACATACATACGTACATAAGCTGTTTGGACACCAAAGTTCACAAGAAATACCGCAAAATCTTTGCTAAATCGCTCGAAAAAAATTTCAAGCTTGAATTTTCCGGAAAACATCTAGCTTTTGCTGGAGGCTGTAACCCCCAGACCCCCATTTTTAAATTCATGTTTTTTATCTTGGTGTTGTGCTTCATTATGATTGCTCTGTTCTTTCTATTTTCACTATTTTTCCGAAATCTTTCTATCTGCTTTTAATTTTAAAATGTATATATATAAATGTTCCCAAACCAAATTTTATACTAATTTTTCCCTGTGGCAGCTTTGGATTTTCTGGCTGCCGAAATCAAAATTTTGAGTGTTTCTATTAAGGATTTTTTACAGTTTTACAAAATTTTCTCTGCTTCTGGGGGGCTCCGCCCCCCAGTCCCCCCGCATTTTCACCTGTAACTGTATATTCTTGTCAAAAACACAAGTATATATATATATACATACACATGCTTCGACTTTGGAAAAATAGTTGTATATAACTTGGTTATACTATTCGTTAAACGTTAAAAATGCGTTCAAATACAACATAATCAATAAAATTCATTAGTTATCATTGCAAAACTAAAAAATATGAATTTCGCAGTTTTTTGCGAAGTTCCGCAAAAAATTTTGGAGGACTGCGTAAAAGTTCGCAAAAAGTTTCGACGAAAAAAAACACAGTTTGGCAGTCAGTAAAAACCTAAAATGTAAACAAACAAAAAACTTAAAATCACAGTTTGGCAACATTTATAAAATTTTAAAATAAAAGCAGGCACAAAGACAGAAAGAAAAGTGGTAAAAAGAACAGCGCAAGCATATTTCATTACGACGTCAAATTCAGAAAACATGAATTGAAAAGGAAGCAGTGACCAGGGTATTTTTTACAGGGGGGCGGCCCCTCGAAATTGACCTCCAACCCCCCCGAAATCGTCTCCTCCCGGGATTTTTGCTTCCCCCCCCCGGATTTTTTGGAGACCCAAAGTTTTGCAAAAAATAGGCCATTTTCAAAAATTTTCCGGCGTCGCCGGAGATTTTTTCGTAAAAATAGCTATTTTAGCTTAAATCCTGGCATTTTTGAGAACTTTTGCAAAATGCAAATGCACCATGCAAAATACGCCAAAAATACCATTTTTTGCTCATTTTTGCAAAAAATTCTCCCCCCCCGAAAATTTCTTTCCCCCGGGACCGGGCCCCCCCCCGGGAAGCACCCTTCCGGAAAAAATCCCTAAAAAATACCCTGGAAACCTAGGGGCGACAGCCCCCGGCAAAAGCTAGAGGTTTGTATCTAGATAAATCAAGCTTGAAAATCTATTTTTTCCGAGCGATTTTGGCAAAGATCTTGGGTTAATCTATTCTGCAATTTGTTGTCTAAACAGATTAAGTAAGTATGCAATGTAAGTGTATCCATGACTCAGTACAACTAATACATAACTTCATAGAACACTAGAGTGCTTTGGGTTACTATAATATAAACTCTGACAGGTATCTATATATATACGTATGCAGAAATACACTCCGAAGGCGGGAAAATTTTTTGAAAATTTTCTTCAAGTTCAACAAGTTTAATTTTCATCTACTTTTTTATTTCTACTTTTCTATTTTTGTACTCAAGCCCAAGAATTCTTGAGGATCTTTAAGCTGAGCTCCGAAAAAAGTTGCGAAGTTATTTCGCAGTTGCTTCCACAAAAAACACAGGCGACACCCCACCCATATATATATATAAGTGTACAGCGTTACCCACCTCTTCAAAAAATTTTTTGCTATTTTTCAGAATGTCTGTAACTAACTATATACCTTCGACAAAGAAAAAATGTAGAACAATCGCATTTTTCACTTGTAATTTTCTTGCTAACAACAATATCTACATTCAGAGATTGTCTAAAAGCAGAATCTTTATAAGTAAAAATTTACAAAACCAAATTTACAGAAAAACTCGAAATTTCACCAAATAGGCTCGATAAAGTAAAAATTCATGAACGCAACGACCTGCTTTAATAATCGTGTTGCTTGCGAGTGCAACTGTGTAAAATTTAGTTTATTAAATTAATTCTTTATGCAATTAAGGAGGGCTGTGTTCAACAAAATTTACAATATTTATTTCTTGACAGAACAAAGGACAACAACGAGCGCACAATATTTTATCGAATGAGCTACTGTTCTGTAGCTCTAAACTGTTAAAAAGAAATCCGTTAAAGTTTCCTGCAGAGAATAACTTTTACTGGAAAAAATATTCAAAACTACATGAAAACCAAACGCAAACCCTAGCAAATGTTGATGGAGTTTTTGTACTTTGAAAAATATAATAATGGAATCCTTTAAAAAGATTAATTTGGTATACGAAGTATATACGTACCTGTTCTAATGTAATTAGCATTTTTCAGAGAATTTAATGGAATCAATGGATTTATTTAATTTAATGGGCTAATTTAATGGAAAGCTTCTTCGGTGAAATAACGGATGTAAACTTTCGAAAGTTTCGAAGGAAAGGAAAGTTTTTAAAATCATGTGACTGTACTGATTTCAAGCTTTAAAACGATCCATAGAGCTCTTTCCAACTCCTAAACTTGTCAAAAATTATATATAGTTTCAAAGATCATGCCCGAAAATAATTTCCAAAATCCCCAAGGAATAATATGCAAAAATGCGGTGGCAGTGGCATACAACGTATATATACCACTTATGAGTGACAACTTCTCCAAAACAAATCCTTAAAACATTGATTGGTTCAAAGGTGAGCAACAAAGAAAATGGTATATACGTATTGTTTTGAGAATTCTCCATTTGAAGATTATATAAAACAGAAAATCTTAGTGATGTTTACTTTCCACAGTTAAAATATAATAAATCTTCCCAAAATTCATGAAAATATAGGAAGAAATAGGAATTTTAGGCAAAAATAGGAAAAAATAGGAATATTTGAAAAATATAGGAAAAAATAGGAAAAATAGGAATAGTAGGCGCCCTGTAATTATTATGAAACCGCTTTTCGCTGTAAAGAAAGTAACTAAAATGTATGCACAACCTGGATTTTGCCTACTTTTTCCAACTTTGACAAGCGACCACTTTAGCTAGAAAGCAGCAATCGGGGCAACTAAAAAAGGGTCCCTGGGTATTTTTGTGTAAAACACGTCCAGTGAGTGGCAACCGTCTAGCTTGCATAGTAAATGCTCCACAATCGCTGGAAAAAATTTGGTCATGTTTTAGCAAAAACTACATTTTTTATGATAGTAGCGTACGGGATGGCAGTTAGAAGATTATAATGTCATGGATAATCGGCCTTGATGAGATCTTCAAATTGACACCCTTAGTTTAATTTTACGGCTTGCATAGCTCAAGAAATAGAGGATTATTTGATTTCTGCAAAAATGACACGTTTTCAACGCCAAAATAGGAAAATCGGGTATATCTCACGATAGCAAAAAGCTAGAAAGGTGCTTCAAAAAGCAAAAATGTAGAGCTCAACAAGATCTTTCGAGTGAATATAATCATAGCTATGCAGCTACTGTCTAGGTGTCAAAAATCGGCAAAAACGGCCCTGAACGGAGACGTGAAATTTTTGAAGCGGAATTGCGCGGAGGGTGTTAGAACGCTGAAAGAACTTATTTTGGAAAGTTTCATCAAATTTCACCTTTATTTGAGCCGTCAACCAACAATATGTGCCCAAAAGGAATCACCACCTTAAGCTATCATGTTGAAATCGATGTAAGATATGTTCGGTGCGTTAACTCGGGACACCCTCCCGTAACTTCCGGGGGGGGGGGTCAACATTACACTAAATACATGCTTTCATACAAACGCATGTCTGCACGCTGATTCGCTGATTATCTTCAAGCTTACGGTAGATACATAATTTATTAGTTATTTTTATTAATTAATTATAACTTTAATTAGCTTAATGCAATTAAAAAACTAACTCAACAACTGTGTAGCATTTTTTCTGCTCTTTCCGAAGATAAAAATTGCTGCAGATTACATTCCTTCAAATCTTTGTATTATGAAATAATTTTTATATCATTGAAAAGAGCAGAAAAAATGCTACAAAGTTGTCGAGTTAGTTTTTTTAATTGCATTAAGCTAATTAAAGTTATAATTAATTAATAAAGATTACTAATAAATTACCTACCGTAAGCTTGAAGATAATCAGCGAATCAGCGTGCAGACATGCGTTTGCATAAAAGCGTGTATTTAGTGTAAAGTGGGACCTCCCGGAAGTTACGGGGGGTCCACAGCTAACGCACCGAGCATACCTTACATGATTTCAACTTGACAGCTTAAGAGTGTTATACTCTTATCTATTATACACTCTTGATGATACATGCCCATCTTCTGGGTATTGGAGAAAATTTTGAAAATCCGGAAACTTCTAAAACCCGCAATTCCGACAACTGGGTGTATTTTCGTGAAAAGCTTGAAAGACTTGAAATATGCAGCCGGATCAGCTCTATTCGATTGTGGAAGTAAAATTTAAAATGCGTTTAAAATTGGGCGCAAACCTACAAATTTTGGAGTTTCCGTGAATGAAACCAGCAATTCCGGATTTTCGAAATCTCGACTTTCTGACAATTTCAAAAATTTACACATTGTTGGGGTTTACTCCAAAGGTTAATCTGCTACAAACGGTCAAATTTTGTACACAATAGTGCAGCAATTGCTTTAGTTTTTCTACCACACCTTTTCGTTTGATGCTTATGTGTTGGTAAAACCTCAGCGGGTCGTGGGTCAGAGGTCAGCGCATGGCAGATTATAAACTGCAACCCACTTCCAACTCTGATCTAAAATAGCGACCGGAGATATACCCTTAAAAGGAAAGATGTTGGCCATAATTTTCTCAGAAATCACAACCGTATGGTATGGAAAGTGAGCTCAACAGCTGTCTGCCAAGTAGTCTCACTTATAATCAAGATGGCCATAGGATAACGGGGTCTTTCCCATTATCCCCCCCACAGCTCTGAAGTGCCGAAGAAGCACAATTTGACTGATTGAGTTGAAATTTGGTAGAGGTAGGTTTTCGGACCTGCTGATTTCAAAATGTAAAATTTTAAAAAATTTTAAAATTTTAGTTTGGGTAAGGGGACCAAGGGGAACCGAAAAATTTTTTGAAAAAATATTGCTGAAAACTTGCTTACAGGGGTCTTCTGGGGCGCTGATCACGAATCTGAAATCAGTTTTTCGATTCAGCTTATCGTGCTTCTTGGGTACTGATACGGAGCTGTGGAGGGAATAATGGGAAAGACCCGGATAACGTAAGGGTGCAGACATCCCAGACCGACAGAAACGGGTAGACTATCTCAGAGAAAAGAAAAAAGGAGTAGACCCTCCCGTCCAGAAAGGAAAAAACGAAAAAAGACCCCTCAGCGATTTTTACCGAAAATTTGGATTTTTTGATAAATTTTAGCGATTTCTTCAAAACTTTCCTAAAACTCGCTAAAAATCTTCATTTTTTACTAATTTTTGGCCTGATTTTCGTGTTTTTGTTGCCGTACTCTCCCTGGAAATGGAGGTTTGCCCGGCTAAGTTTTATGCTCGGATGGACAAATCGCGGAAACAAAACTATCAACATAGTCTCTACTATCCAGGGTAAGGGGGGGGGGGGCGACGGGCGCCCCCTCACCAAATTGGCTCCTCTATCACCTCCTGACATAGACTTTGGACTGCCCGCCCCGATTTTTGGGTGCCGAAATATTAGCCAAAATAGGACAAATTTCAAAACTTTTTTGGCTCCACCAGAGATTTCGTTTCTTCGTTAGTCTATGTGTAGCCTAAATCCAGGCATTTATGACAGCGTATCCCCATGCTTTCGTTTTTTACAATAAATCTGAAGACCCCCTCTCTAAAGGTAAGTTAAAGGTAAAGGTTTGAGCCAGAAGTGTCAACTCGAGTTATGACTGCATCCGTTTAAGGGGGGGCCAGCCCTTCTACTCAGACTCCTGTGTTACCTTCCCACCGTGGTGGTATCCATTTACCGACCAGTTAAGAATCGTTAGCTTGGTTAGAGCCGAGGAAGCTTTGTGATCTCCAGGGATCGAACCACCGACCGTGAGGTCGGAAGTTCTTACCAGCGCCTTAGACCACTCGGGCATCTCGACTCAATTTAAAAGTTAAAAAACCGCCCTGGGCAAAAGTTGAAGTCTCCTGCTCTCACAAAAAAGAAAAAATCTCAGTCCACACAAATTTTAAAAAAATAGGAATAATGCGAAGGGAAGTGGTAGGTCAGCCAATTAGCAAAAGACGGGGAGAAAATAAAGATTCCATAATCTGTAATAGATTTCGCTTCTTCGTCTTCTTGTTCCTATTCCTGGACCATCGTGGAGGATATCCAATGTGGTTTGAGCTCAGAGCCGCCCCACGTCCCGGATGAAGGCCAGAACCCGAGGGGGGCCCTTCGATAAAATGTCCAGTCTAGGCTTACTCCCCAGGTAACGGCATTACAGTTTCGTTTTAACATTACCAACGTCTTACATAAGCAGGTATATACATGCTATGCTTAGACTATATCCGATTGACCCTACTTTATCGGAACGGACTGCAGGCTTCATCAGTGGGAATCTTAAAAATGTCCAAACCGAAAGTGCTTAGACAAGGATTTCCAAACAACCAAGTCAAAACCAGAATTATTTTATTAGTCATATTTATTACATTCCAAACAACTTCAATCCCAAACTTGTTACACAGAGAAAAAACCAAAAACGTAAAACAACTGAAAATCATAAAAGATATTATTATCATAGACTTTGCACAACCTGCACACTCACTACGTTAGATCTACCATTATAATGCAAAAACAGACAAAAATACATAACGCAGAAATCACAAAACAAACAAGAAAGACAGAAAAACCTAAAACTGTCAGGGCATAAATATTAGAAGCTAAATAATTCGAACGAAGACAATAAAATCTCGCGAAATTGCGAAATAGTCGAAAGTTCCTAGTAAGTCATATGTACCACAACCAAAAGGTTACAAATTTTAGTAGGTAGCAAATATATAAGAACAATTTCTTTAATGCATACCACAATCCTAGTGGGGGACGAAATACATAGTGTCCTAAAACGTATATGCACCGATAAACTGTAAGGTAAGGTCAAAAATAATCGAGGGTCAAGCTTAAGTCAAAGTACACAATTGTAAGAAGCCGCACACTACGTACCTAAAAATACAATTCAGTTTTACAAAAAAAGTACAAGTTACCTGCACATTAACAACGGAAGACAGAAATAGTCCAGTACTGCCAAAATCTGCAAAAGAAAGCAACTAAAAATTCTAGAATTATGATTTCTCCGTTTTACGAATTCTTAGTTCTAAAATTTCAAATTCAAGAGTTCGAATTTCGAACGTTAATGAAACCGGTCTTTCAAAAATCTACCTGGTTGTGTGTTCAACCCAAATCCGAAATAAACCGTCCTTCAGCAGACGAAAAGCGGTGTGGCATCCCATTTTGTCAATTTTCTGACTATATTCAAACAAATCGGTAGTGGACAATAAGTTCAAAAAAATTTTAAAATCGAAACATTTTCAAAATCTTCAGTAAGTACAAATTTAAAACTTACATAAAATTTTATAAACGGCAACACTGTTAACAAAAGACACGCATGGCAGTAGAAAAGGCTAGAGAAAACAAATTATAGCGGTCTATAGATGCTCCATACATATACAATTCTGATTTTACAATGAAAGAAAACAACAGTAGAATTATGCTACAGCAGCAGAAATACGAAAGAAGCATGACATCAGTAAAAACAACACTTACATAATTATAGTTAAGAGAATACAAACAATAGTAATCTTTCCGCGATAAAACAGAATAAAACATGTGCAAGATTTCCACAAAATAAAAATATTGAAACTGAAAAATCATCATACACAAACAATTTAAAACAAGCTAAAACTAATATTATTATTCTGTGAAAGTGTTAGCAGTTGAAAATTCGGCGAAACTTCATAATACGGTCTTATGTAAAATAAAATGTAAAATAACAAGGAAGCTATAAAAAATAAAAACTAGCGCACGTCACAACAAAAACAACCTCAAGGTCAAGCGCCCACCCATATATGTCAAAAATTTACTACTAGGATTCGAAGTACGTAATAACACAATCTAACCTAGCTTCAAGCTATACAATTACGCAACCTTAGATGTGTTCGTCATTTCGTTTCATTTTTTGAAAATAGTTTTTTACTGTTTTTACACACCCGCAGTTAGTCAATGTTAAATAATAAAAAATTTTTCGTAAGCAGATTTTCTGCCTCGAGTAACAAACAGAATCAATCAACAGAACTGCGTCACGTGCACGTCACATAAATAAGCAAAAGTTTTTACGTAACAAAAATATTCCCAGATACAATTTAAGACCAAAATACATACTTCAAAAAATGCACACGTTACAAACACAGAAAAAATATTACAAAGGCATGGTTGAGAAACAAAGCTGCGTTTGCGTACAAGCAAAACATGGCAGAAATTACGAAAAACCAAAGAACATAATATGCCACTTTTTGAACGAAAAAGCATCTACTTCTAAGGACATTAGCTGAAAAGAAATATATACGTTGAAAAATTTAACAGTAAGTAAAGTAAAAATGAATAGAAACTGAAAAAGCAGCAACAAGCAGTAACAAGTAAAATGAAGCCAAAACAAGCGTAATAAGCAAAAATTAACATATAATCAGAGAGCAGTAGTAGCTACAAACTTTTTTGTAACTGCAAAACTAACGGCACTTAGATGTAACACATAATTTGTAAGCTATTCGTTTGTAATTCGTATACTCTGTTACGAGAAGAGATAAAATTAGATCCTTTAAGAAATATAAAATTTCAAAACGATGGAGAATACAGAAATGTAGAAAAGAACAAAAGTAAAAGGACAATAGAGCAACAAGAAGCATCACGACATCAACAATTACTTACGAAAACTGTACAAAAGAACGTTAAGATGAAGTGTTGCTAAAACTGTTAAATACTACGTACGTACGTAATTATGATAAGCATAGCACCATTCACATTTTGTGACAGTGTAAGTCAGCAATAAAAACAACAAGAAATGGATGCAACAACAAATAACATTACATTTAGAACTATAGACATCAACACAAAAAAGACAATTGCACACAATTCTAACAAAAAAGAAATCGGCAGGTTTTTCTGGGCGTTCCCGGAAAATAAAAAGTTCCAGAAAATTGAGCATTTCAGATGATTGGCCATTTCTTGCAACGGAAGCTGTTAAATTTGTTCTCGCAAAGGGCTTAGAATGAATGAAGCTGCATAAGCATTATTCTATAAATTTCAAACTTTCAGACCATATAAACTTTAAAATCAAAATTTCTAAATTAAAATTTAAAAGTAAAATTAAACTGAAAACACGAAAGTGTAGGGAAGCTTTTCAAATAATACTACCTTAAAAAGCCACTGCAAGCAGTATTATGTAACAACGACCACAGCATGCAAACATAAAATAAAACATTATGCAATGCACATCATCTGAGATTACCACTAAAACCTGAAAATACATAAATACTGTTAAAAACACTCACTCAATCTATACAGTTCTTGGCATAAGCTGAGGAAATGACTAAATCTTTTTAAAATCCAAAAAGAATAAATTAGAATTTGAAGACGGAATAAATGCCATCATTTATATACGCACAAAATTTTCAAATATGTACTGCCTGTAGCGAGGAAATTTTTAAGTACGGATCCATCCAAGTGAAATCCATCCAAAGAAATTAAATGAGCTAGAGGATAAACAGCGCAAATACATATTATAATACATGTGTTTGCTGGAGGCGAATTTTAAGTGTATTAGAATTTTTGAGAAATTCTGCCTGAAAACCAACACAAAACAAAAAGCCAATAATAAGCCTCCGGGCACAACACGTGTACCATGATCGCAAGAAGGAATCACAATCTTGTAGAGAAGTACAAGCAAAAAAATCGCAAAAATGGGGAGACTGCGAGGAGGGGCAGGAAGGGACAGAAAAGTCTCCAAAAACTCAGCCCTGTCCAAATTAGGCATAGAATTCACGAGGGGGTGCCTTATGATAGGTATAGGGAAAGGTGGAGGGGGCCTTGGGCTCGTCCAAGGCATAGCTACCTTCGTCCTTTTTCCGCATCCGATAAACAATGAACATTACCAGCAGAATGGCCCCCAGAAGCCCAACCACGGCACCACCGACCACAGCTAAAATAATATATATAATAAAAGTATGAAATATATAAGTTGAATAAAGGTTAACATTTTTTTACAAATCCTGACTCATACCTAAACGCGAAAAAATAAAGTCGTTGAGTACCGTTTCAAAGTGTGTAGAGTGTAATACAGTGTTTGTTTTGTATCCTACTTTTGTATCCTGAAAGTTTTATAATCCGTATTCTATTGTTGTTAAGCTGCACTAGACATCGTAATGTGGTGATCAACACCCGAAGGCACAAAAATGTTATTCAGGAAACGGGTCCCGTAAGATTGGTCGAAAACAACTCAAACAAGTTGCCAGAAAAAGCATCAAAGCCTGGTCGACATCACGACGGATGATGTTTAGTACCATACTGGCTTTTTCCTAGACAAAAATTTCTGGGGGGGGGGAAGTCTGGGGGGATTCCCCCTCCCCCCCCCAGGTCTGGGGGGGGGGGTTGCTCGGATTTCTTGGGGGGGGGGGAAGAAAAATTTTTCAAACAATGTCTAAAAATAGCTTTTTTGCTGCTGAGCTAAAAAATAACTATTTTTAACTTAAATTCAAGCTTAAAATAGCTAAAAATGCATGAAAATGGGTAAAAAATCCAGCGTAGCCGGAAAAATTCTTCAAAATTTACCCTCAAAACCCTATTTTTCCGGGCATTTTAAAGTTCTGAGGGGGCCCCACCCCCCTGTAGGAAAAAGCCAGCCATACGGACTATATAATTACAAGACTGTAGTTTAACAGTAGTTCAGAACAGCAACAACACTAACAACATCAAAACTCTCTTACCAGCCAAGATCCCTGGCTGCATAAATAGATTCTGTGGAGAGGTGGGGGGCGCCGGTTGAGGTTTATCAGGAGGGGGTTGGGGTTGGGGCTGAACCTCCGCCGTACTATACGAATCTTCATCCTCTTCTATCTCGCTCGGAACCGCTCCAGTACCCGTGTCAGTTTCCGTGGCAGTTTCTTCCTAAAACAGCAAAAAATGAATACAAAGATTGAATCTACACACGGACAAAAGGAAATACCTAGAAATACCTAAATACCCAAACATAGATACCGATATAAAGATACCTAGATATACCTAAATACCTAAAAGAAAATACCTAGAAATAACTAGTGCGTAGCTGGTGCCACAACAGACTCAAGTTTGGCTAATTTTATCATTCAAAATTCAAATTACAAACCCTTTTTGAGCAGTAAAATTTAGACAGCACTCTATTGTTAAGCTGACAATTCAACAACTTTTTTTACAACAGCAAGCTATAAACTAATCACATTGCAGACAGCTCTTTTACATTTTTTAAATATTCAAATTCCAAAAAACTTGTAATTTTATACTGAGCAGGGATCCTGAGCAGTTGAGTTCCAATTTATTCCGCACATTGTTCCCTCTCCATTCCTTTTGTCATATTTTGTCAAGAAGTACAATAACAAGCCATCTAAGTAAGTATACGTACACGACTACAGTCCCCCACAACGAAGTAGAGGAGCTATACTGTTTTATTTACCTAAACTGTCACACAAAAGTCCCATCTATCTGCTAAACATTACATCAATCAAACACTCTACTAAAATACGTAAAGTTTGGTCATCTTACTACACAACGTACTGCTGCATGCAGTACAAAAGTTTAATTCATAAACACGATTGTGTCCAAAATTACTTCAAACTTAATTTAACTTGTCTCACTAAACTGTACGCACGCATACATACGTGTGTGTAGTCCGGCGGCCCTTGGTAACAAACACAGTCACTTACGTACCCACAGTAATAACAATATTTTTGTACAAAATGGCCATTACACTAACTTTACAACCCCCAAAATAGGCTTAACTTTAAACACGTTCTCGCAATACAAACTATCTGTCTACGTATACAAGAATGCACCATGCGAAAATGTACGGCGCAGCAGACAGTGCATGGAACACATTTGAAAAAAAATTAAAATTTTAATGGCCAGCCAGCAAATCCCTGGGCTTTAATTCTCAAAACTTAGACATTTAGAGAGATAAAAAATCATCACTGAAATAAAATCACAAATGAAGCGAAACGTAAAGAGTATTGTATGTATATAAGTCGGCAAAAAACTGCAAACCGTACGACCACATACAACAGCAGAAACTGCAATATTCAGAAAAGAACTAGGATGCTTGCTGATATGAAAGCTATAGACTGACTACAGTGCTATTAAAATTTATCACCTCCCAAACTAAGTGTGATAGGGGCAAAAAAAGAATAAACACAATTCTTTTTATTCAAATATTCACCATTTTGCTTTTTAAAGTCCCTCCACCACGGTTCGTAAGAAAACTAATTTTTAGCCCACATCACAGCATCCAATGTAACAAATTTTACAGCAAACAATTTGCGGTAGTGTATAACAAACAAGTTTTTACCAAGACACAAAACACACACGTACCGACATACCATATATATATATATATATATATATACATGGGCGTAGATAAGGGGGGGCGCCCGGGCGGGCGCCCCCCCCTAAGCACCTTTGCCCCCCTGGAAATTTTGCTAGAGCAAAAATTTTTGAGCTCGCGCGCAGCACGAGCTTAGCATATTGCGCCAGTTTTGTCGGGAAAAGTAGTCTGAAAAATAGGTTTTGACCTTTAATTTTTCAAAAAATCGCTAGCTCGAAACCAAACTAGAAGAAAATGTCGTGCGAAAGTTACCAGGAATATGGGTTTAAAACGTAATATTTCTAAAAATTTTATAATACTGGGGGCTGAGCCCCTATAGTCCCGCTTGTCTGCATTCTTACTCATACGTATTACGAATTGCGAGCTATGACAAGTATTATGCATTATGTACAAGTAACAAAAATGCTCCGCACAAAAGGGGATAATATGTGTGTTGGGCCTATGTCTATCCTTTAAATTCCGGTTTAGAAAGGCATAAATCCGACACCGCAAAAGTTGCTCAGCTCAGTTAGGACTTTCATTTGATACCAAATTTTACCACTTTTGAAAAATTTTATTTTTGACCCAAAATCGCCTAAGCCCCCACCCCACCCCACCACAGCCACTTTGGGTACGCAGTTCTATGATAAAAGTTGCTCAGCTCACTTAGGGCTTTCATTTGATACCAAATTTGACCACTTTTGAGAAACTTTATTTTCGACCATTGACCCTCCCACCCGACTGACCCTTCAAACGGCAAAGTAGAACCAGCCCAGCAAAATAGGTACGTCGGACGGCAAAACGAATACCGGGAATGAGCCGGGCACACCAGAAAACCCCTATAGACAAAGTTTTGAGAGGCCAGGTAGAGCCTACTATGGACCTCCAGGAAGCGGTTTCCGACTTGACCCTCCCGACGGCAAAGTAGAACCAGCCCAGCAATATAGACACGTCGGACGGCAAAACGGATACCGGGAATGAGCTGGGCACACCAGAAAACCCCTATAGACAAAGTTTTGAGAGGCCAGGTAGAGCCTACTATGGACCTCCAGGAAGCGGTTTCCGACTTGACCCTCCCGACGGCAAAGTGGAACCAGCCCAGCAAGATGGGTGGGTCTGACGGTAAAACTGACTGCGGGAATCGATTCTCCGTGCCAGAAAACCATTGTATGGGAGATTTGAGCTTTCAAAGTTAAATAGATAGCGAGAAATTTCGATTTTTCATTTTTCGAATTTTCGCCATCTTTGACGGGCCACTGTGGTCGCTAGGGAAGTGATAGAGAAACGCAACCTGGACCGTTAGTTAGTTCAATATATGTAATTTCTGAATATAAAAACAAATCAGCTCCAGCTCGTAACGTTCGACCTGAGCGACGACCACAAAAATGGTCACTTTTCGCTATGAGCCGACTTCGCGGCGCCACTGCGGCGATGTGGCGCAGCTGCGGCGCAAAAAAAGTTGTGATTCTTAAATTCTTTAGAGGGTACTACTAGACCCCGTAGCCCTTTAGGTTGGCCCACCGCTGCAGGTCACGTGAAAGCGGCGAACATTATGTACAATACAACCATCAAATAGGAGAAACCGGAAAAAAAACATCGCCGCCATAACCGGTCCGGGGCGCAACTTTTTAACGGTAAGTGATACGGAGCTGAAACTTCACAGACATACTAAACTCGATGTGCTCTACAATTTGCGCATGAAATCTGCGCAGGATCTGCGCAGGATTTTGCGCAGCTTCTGCGCAGCTTATTTTACACTGTCTCCAGCCACTTTTCACACATATTATAGGGGTCGCTGCCGCGACCCCTATGATATTGATTATTTCATTTCCCTGAAATAAAATTTCCTGTCTTTTGTCTTGCAGATTATTAGAATTATCAGGAAGCTGATAACAACAGCTATACTCATTTAATACGATAGCCAAGAAACTACATAGATACTATCTTGGTTTTTCCTAAACTTTTTAAATTTAATTCATAATCCCAACATCTTCTCCCTTTCGTGGAGCTAAAGCTCTTCTTGGATGAACTCGGTGTCACTGCCCGGAATGTACGTAAGCGGGCGGCGGCGAGTGCGCTGGGGATATCTACGATGTCGAGGCTCGGGTTGCGGAATCGGACCTCCGGCAAGCTCTCCGTCTTGCAATGGTAACGTGGGGGCACCAAACTGACAAGACAAGACAAGACAAGACAAGAGTTTACTTGAAAGAAATTGAAAATTTATTAGTACAAATACTGAGATTATACTGAGATTGGAAGAAATCATAATCTTCATATTCATTGCTGTCTTGCTTGGAAAACCCGCCACGATATGGACGGATTTGATCCAAATGCCGCCCATGCTTCTTGTTTCCGTCGCTTATCTCGATCATACAACCACCAATATTTCTGATAACTGTCCCTTTTCTCCACTTTTGTCCTCTTCCTCCCGCGCCGGTGAACCAAACAGTACTACCCAAAAGGTGCTCTGCGTCATAACGAAAACTGTCTGTGGCTGAATCCGAAAGAGATTGGAAACTGTTAATCCGGGTTCGCAGTTCATGACCAAACAACAGTTTCGCCGGAGACAGGAAAGTAGACGGATTAGGGGTGGAACGGTACAAAAGAAGGAACTGCAATAACTTCTGTTGTAGGTTTCCTTTGGTAGAGTCATTCTTTCTGAGAAAGGTCTTGACCGTACGGACCATTCTCTCTGCTAATCCGTTGGACTCGGGGTGATATGGAGGGCTGAAAACTTGACGAATCCCGTTTCGCCTGCAAAAACTTTGCAGGTGACCGGAAGGAAAAGGTGGACCGTTGTCTGACACCAAAACCTTAGGAAAACCAAAGCGGGCGAAAATACCCGCTAAGGCCATGGTAGTAGATTGCGCTGAGAGAGATAGATTAGGGATAATCTCCACCCACTTACTGCCGCTGTCTACTAGAACCAAATGAGACGAACCATGGGTGTGCATGAAGTCGATGTGAAGTCTTTCCCAAATCTTTGACTTCGGCCAGCTGCTTTTCGTTCTTGGTGGACGTGGAGCGGCTCTAGCACAAGAGTCACAGGAATTAGCATAGCTACTAATCTGGGATTGCATCTCTGGCCACCAGAACAACGATTTAGCTAGGGACTTCATTCTCTGTGCTCCAGGATGACCTTCGTGTAGTAGATGTGCAATATTAGAATGCCCAGTGCGCCAATATTAGAATTATCAGGATGCTGATAACAACAGCTATACTCATTTAATACGATAGCCAAGAAACTACATAGATACTATCTTGGTTTTTCCTAAACTTTTTAAATTTAATTCATAATCCCAACACAGATGTGGCAATTGAAAAAATTAACCTGTAATTTATTCCGAAAATGACTAAACCTATAGCTCATAGCTTAACAAAGAAAGTGCTCTAAATTAATTCCTGAGACTCTAGAATTGAAAAATTCTGCAACTTCTGGGGGGCTCCGCCCCCCCCAGACACCCCCCGCGGGTGTTATTCCTTCGCGACATTTGGGTTCGCCACAGCCATTCCACGCGTGCATTGCTAGCTCATATTATTTGCTGATCTGAAATAAACCAGCAAGCAAAAGCAATTCAGTTCAAAATAAGTTGAAAATTATCAACTTTGATATTGAAGTGTTAGTTTCTCTTGCAGTATTTTTGGTCAAAACCTGACAAATGTCAGTCAACTGTAATAATTAAACCGTTTCTGGTGAAAATCAGAAAATTTCTCAAGTTTACTACATATATAATTAAGAATTAAAGCTTGTGTAGTCGCTTTTGGTGAAAATCTGGAAAAATGAATTTTATTTTGAAAAGTGCTGAGATTTACGACTGTATATAGGTCACGGTGAAAAATTGCTTAATTTCGGGGGGGGGGCTAGGTTCGGCCCCGCACACCCCCCCCCCGACTTGCCAAAGATCCGCCCACCCCGAAGAAAAGACCTATCTACGCCACTGTATATATATATATATATATATATATATTATGTAGGGGCGCGATAGCGCCCCTACATAATATGGGTGTAAAGGCGTCTGCGCGGCCCCCTGGAGACCGTGTTGGCCTGGTGCCAGCTAATTAGAGGTCCGGGAGTGGTAAAAAGGTTACCATCGTAAACAACTCGAGTAGTACTACAAGTACCACCATACTTTTGGTTCGAATTCGAAACTTCGAATTTTTGCACTAGGCGATAGTTACCGTGCGTTTGTTTTTTTTTCTGAGTAAATAACGCTTATTGGAAATGCATTTTACGGCGAAGTGTTGGAACGATGTGGGCATTTTGGCACAATACTACTATTATATGTTGGTAGACAGGATCCCCCCATGCTACCTTTTTTTGGTCATTTTGGCACCTGGCCAATTTTGGCTCTGTGCCAAGGTCCCAAAGTCGGACTTTCGCTATTTTTCGCAAATTTTGGTCACACTTTTCTAGAACTGGGTAGAAGCTGGAGAGGTCTAGTATCTTTTTTTGAAAATTACCAGTAGGGGTGCATAAAGTAACGAGGGGGATTTTTTAATTTTGCTCCCTAGCTTTCAGGAGATGGGCCCAAACTTTGCATTTTTTTGGCCTATTTGGGCGAAAAGTTTCTAAGTCCCACTTTTACTAGAAATGGCCTAAAACTCACTAAAAATGGCGTTTTTCGGCCTCGGGGTGGTACCCATATATAGTAAATCGGGGTCGCTGAAAACGATGAGCATACTGCGGAGGTCGGTGGATGTGACCCCTGACCCACAGCGCCCACCCACAGTGGGTCTGGTGTGGGTCAAAAATGAAAATCTTCAAAAGTGGTCAAGTTTGGTATCAAATGAAAGCCCTTGGCGAGGCGATCAACTTTTGTCATTATGCCACCCACAAAAAGTGGCCCCACCGACCTGTGGGTGGGTGCCCCACCCACTGTGGGTCCGGTGTAGGTCAAAAATGAAAGTCTTCAAAAGGGGTCAAGTTTGGTATCAAATGAAAGCCCTTCGCGAGGCGATCAACTTTTGTCATTATGCCACCCACAAAAAGTGGCCCCACCGACCTGTGGGTGGGTGCCCCACCCACTGTGGGTCCGGTGTGGGTCAAAAATGAAAGTCTTCAAAAGTGGTCAAGTTTGGTATCAAATTAAAGCGCTTGGCGAGGCGATCAACTTTTGTCATTATGCCACCCACAAAAATTGGCCCCGCCGACCTGTGGGTGGGTGCCCCACCCACAGTGGGTCCGGTGTAGGTCAAAAATGAAAGTCGTCAAAAGTGGTCAAGTTTGGTATCAAATTAAAGCGCTTGGCGAGGCGATCAACTTTTGTCATTATGCCACCCACAAAAATTGGCCCCACCGACCTGTGGGTGGGTGCCCCACCCACAGTGGGTCCGGTGTGGGTCAAAAATGAAAGTCTTCAAAAGTGGTCAAGTTTGGTGTCAAATGAAAGCCCTTGGCGAGGCGATCAACTTTTGTCATTATGCCACCCACAAAAAGTGGCCCCATTGATCTGCGGGCGGGTGCCCCACCCACTGTGGGTCCGGTGCAGGTCAAAAATGAAAGTATTCAAAAGTGGTCAAGTTTGGTATCAAATGAAAGCCCTTGGCGAGGCGATCAACTTTTGTCATTATGCCACCCACAAAAAGTGGCCCCATTGATCTGCGGGCGGGTGCCCCACCCACTGTGGGTCCGGTGCAGGTCAAAATTAAAGTCTTCAAATGTGGTCATGTTTGGTATCAAATGAAAGCCCATTTGCTCACATTTGACCTGCCTATTGCATTGTTCAAGCTCCTTATCTGCGTTAGCTCACTGCTGGAAAGGGAACCTTTAAAATGACAGAAGGACAAGTAATAAAAATGCTCCTCTGGAGCATGAAAAAAGTAATATGGGTGATGGTGAGGTTGCAAAATCAAGAGAGGACTAGTCTTAAAAATGCTTAATATGGGGCTAGGTTCAAAAATAGAAGAGGACTAGGTTGTCAGCGAATTAATATGGGCACAGCTTCGCCGAACAACCCATATTCGCGGGATTTCACGTTTCGTCTTAACTTAGAGCTATCAATGTCAGTCAATAAAAAATTTAAACGTTGAATACTCATTGAATATAGCTGTTTGCATGCACTGTTAGACTAGCTAGGAATATATACGTAAATTATCATAATTTTGTTGTGTTGAACTACGGCAGGATCTACTACTAGGAGAGATGTAAGGCTATGCTAAAGCTATTGGTCCAAGTCAGGGGGAAACAGAAGATCGTCGGAGAGTCCTAAATTATTCTTGAATATAAATTTTCCGTATAAATAGATATACGTAAATTGCGCAGGTTAGTATAAAGAATTTATCGAAGAAAGCGTTTGCTAAAATAAAAGTTCGAACAAAGCTCGAACACATACCGTAGCTGTAGATTATTTATGAACAATAAACTAAATGTATCGTGGATATGCATAATCATTTACATTTAAAAACCGCGAATATGGGTTGTTCGGCGAAGCTGTGCCCATATTAATTCGCTCACAACCTAGTCCTCTTCTATTTTTGAACCTAGCCCCATATTAAGCATTTTTAAGACTAGTCCTCTCTTGATTTTGCAACCTCACCATCACCCATATTACTTTTTTCATGCTCCAGAGGAGCATTTTTATTACTTGTATATATATATATATATATATATACCATATACGTATATATAGTCTATTCTACTACTGCAAACTTTCTAACTACAAATTTAGTGCAGACTATCCAAAATCCATACCTGATCAGGTATAGGAGGCAACGGCATCAAAACAGTTGAAGTGGGAGAGATCGGACCGCCCGGCGCCAGGGACGATCTAAGGCTCAAATCAACAGGGGACGTCGTTGACGGGGGTGTTGCACTCGTTGTGGTTGTCCAGGAAATGGAAGACGAAGCAGTAGAAGAGTCATTAGAGCCAGAAATGGGGGGCTGGGGGAGGGGCTGAGGGGTTCCAGCCCCGGCCACAGGGGGCCATAGGGGTTCACTGGTGGTCAGGGGAACGGCAATGGAAGACAGCGAACCACCGTCCGGTGGGGGGATGGAGGTGGTGGTGGGACCAAAGGGTAACATCGGGGGACCCGGTCCCAGTGTTGACTGCAACAGGTCCTCTTCAATGATATTGCCTGAAACAATGGAAAGAGTTCAAATACAAAAGCATATACGTAAAACTGTAATTGGTAAATTCAAATTCCCGAGTTTCTGCTTATTTCATTGGCCAAAAATCAAGGGGAAATTCTATTAAATAGTTTCCCCTCTGGACAGCAAAAATAGTTGCCTTACATTTTATATCTATACGTGTTGTATATCCTTAGCGGGTATAGAAAAGTAACGACCAAGCCCAATTGACATTTGCCATTTTAAAATCAACACATACCATAACAATGTCAAAACCCCTCCAAATATGTCCAAATCTATCTTACAATAACACAGACAATGCTTTAAGAAAATGAGTTAGTTTTCCATTAGTTTTCTATGAATAACACAGTCAATGCTTTAAGCTAGCAAACGATATATAATCAGAGAAGTCTAAGTTCTCGCAAAATAAAAGCGCAAACAACGCAAGCGAAACAATACAGCAGTGTTTTATATTACGTAAATACCTAATCACAGTTTTTCCAAAAGGTGCAGCGAGTATTTTTGCGGATGCATATATTGCTTTTAATACATTTAATACAATAATGCACATATTTATCTACGTAATAGTAACTTGATTTCAACCCCCATCCGTTCCGTAATTCTGATTAGAAATAAAGCCCAGCTTATTTATTAATACAGTCATGCTGAGTGATAATTAAGAACCCACAAGTTCTGAAGTGCGCCGTGCGGTGCCTGCCTTCCAGAACGCGGAAAATCAGGGATTCTGCATTTTTAATTACTACGCAAGCAATCTTTTATTATATATATATACACCATTCACAGAGAGAAGAAACCATTAGCATATTATGTTCATTATACATATATAAAAGATAGAAACGTACGTATGAGTTCATATTTTTTTCTACAGAGCCAGAGCGTAATTAAAAGCAGAGTCTACTACTATTCCACTAAGCTGTAGGCGCAAAAGCACTTCCCAGGGAAAAAATTAAGTCTACTTAATTCCTTTCACTTCCCCCATTCACCACCTCCTCTCCTGAGTCTTTTCCACTCAAACCACTTTCACTGTTTTTTTCATTGTCAATAAAACAAAATACCACCAAATTCAGCAAGCGCCTGGCTGTTTTCCATTACGTAACATTTAAAAGTGTATATACGTATACGTATTAGTGATGGGCACTGGATATCCGAATAATATTCAATTTGACAGAAACATCCGGATATATATATATATATATATATATATATATATATATATCTGTTCTCATTTCAGACAAAATTATAAAAAATTAGCGAATTTTTGACAAAAATTTGAAAAATTGTTTTTCAAAAATTTCTTTGAAAATATTGTTTAAACCACACCACCCACCTGTAAAATGCAACTTGCTTGGTTTTCTTTACACACCTCACAAAGGTGTGCACCAAAAATAATATTCCCTATATTGCGTAATGCGTAACTACGGGCTAATACGCGGCTTTATTATTTTAAACCAAAACCAATATATATATGCAAGTCAATATATAATATATATGACATAGCTACATTATAGTCCCTAACCTTTCTAAAATGACAGCACACAAATATATAGTCAAGTAATTTAACATTTTTAGGAGCAAAAGGGGTGAAAACATCAATGTTTTAAAAGCTTACATAAAAGTTAGTAGCAACATAGGAAAGCGGACAAGACAAACTTTACGCAGTCAAAAAAGAATTTCATGGGCGGAACATTACCCGCTAATGCAACAAAGTTTGGGAAAAAATGCATAAAACTAAAGTAGGGCAACCTAGCACCAAAGCAATCAACCAAAGGAATAAAAATTGCTAAAAAACGACAAAACATGTTAAAAACACAACAGGACTTATGATGGCACGCTTAGTTTATTCTTCCAGTCAAAAAGTCCTACCACATCCATTCATTCTTTGTTAGGCTTTATTTATTAGTACACAACCGAAAATGCACACCACTCGTTTTCAGTAAACAGAATTTTTCTCTTCTTATCAGAAGCACTTTTTGACACAGCACAACTTGACTGAAACTTATCCTATTGTGCTCAACAAAATCTGGCTATTAAATGTATATATCTACGCTATATATATACCTACGCATGTAAAATCACAAGAATAGCAGTGTCTAAATTTTTTCAAAACCCGACCAATGGAGTTGAAATCTAGTATGGGCACAAGAGATGAGCAATTCGGCCCGTCGGGCCGGGCCGGCATCCTTTGGTTAGCGGGTCCGGCTGGACCGGGCCGAAACTGGCCAGATGGACACTAGAAAATGTTGCGAAATTACAAAATTAGCTAAACATTTGCTCATTCTGATTATTTTACAACACAACATTTCGTCGCATAATTTAGCGTTTTCTTCATGTATTGAAGCCTTTGAAATAATAGTGCTAGCAAGAGTGTGCTAGTAAACATTTGGAAATTCTCTTTTGATGTACCGGGCAGAATTTTGTCAGCTTGTGGTCGGGCCGAAAAATTTTGCCAGCGGGCCGGGCGGGGCAAGATATTGGAGCCGGCCGGGCCAAACAAATCCGACCCGTGCTCATCTATAATCGGAACATCTATGAGAACGCACAGCGGCATGCCAGAATATGTTTCGATTTCGCAAAAGATTCCGACTTTGTGACACCGAGACCAAGAGAAGCCAAAAATTCTATGTCTCCAAGTAACGTTTTACGTACGTAAACACTGACTGCGGATCTAAAAGGTTGGTTCTGTGATTCGTTATTAACGTGTACATATTTCCTGTCACTGCAAACATAATTCATTTTAAACCGGAAAAACTCAAATTTTCAGAACTGGTTAGTGCGTCCCCCGACACAGGGTAAAACAACACGGTCGGTCACTCACTCACTCAGCACTCATTATATACTTCCTCCGCTTATATATCTACACAAACACACATCTTTCGTCCATTTAAATTTACAGCTCATTTATATGCACGCACAGATAATACATGAAAGGCATATAAACTGCACAAGAACCCCTATTAAACATCTAAGTAAATTATATTTCCTTACACAGAAGAGCAGGGTGGAAGAGACTAAATTCATTAGTAGACACGTACGTACGCACGCCTGCCGGTCTTCTTATCCTCTTTGACATCTCCTCTCCAAAGACAAACAAAATCATCATCAGCACATTAATATATAAAATGTCTCACACACATGTATTTCCATGTATAAAGGACAAATTAAAATCCATTTATATAGAAAAGAAGATATTTGGAAAAGATTCTCTCTCTTGTCTGTTTAGTGGGATAATCCAGCAGCTCTTCTATTTAAATTAGAGAGAGGGAAAGAGAAAGCGGAAAAACTAACTCCTTCAAATCCAAAATTTAGCCCCCCCCTTCTCCTGTTCTGTTCCGGCGGTTAAAACCCAGCAGTCAAACCAAATTAACAGTGTCACTTCTTTCAGCACATGATTCACTTATATACGTACGTATGTATAATAAGTAAATTACATATTTTATATATATACGTATATATATACACGTTCGCACGAGCATAGTCATACGATATATACGTAAATTTATTTATGATATGATTTGTAGGGAACAGTTTTAATGGCGTCGGAATCACAGTGGTAGGTCTCTCACCAACCTAGCCGCTTAACCTCTTCTCCGCCAATTGAAAGGAGGAAAACCCCCTTTCAAAAGTGACCTTTAACCCTGTCTAGTAGTAGCCCATTCAATCCTTCACTACAGGCGAGATGTACATGTACGTACGCCTATGCGAAAGCTGTAGACTGCACTACACAGTAGTCAAGTGCGTACGAGTAGCACTGTGTGGAAGGACACTACTTATGCACAAATCCCTACAAAAGCGAACCGGTAAGGACAAAAGGACAAATAGAAATGGTGAAAGAATAAATCATACAGCCAGACGGCAGACGGGACGCCACATTAAAAGTATGCGCAGTCCGCGAGCAGCAAATTCACAATGAAAAAGCGTCCTGGTTTTGAAAGATGTGCGACGATTAAATAACGATTATTAAACTATAACATTTTTGTGGTTTCTGAATCTCTTTATCCTTCTCCAAAAATAAAGCAGTGAAAGTTTGAAATCAGTGCGAAAGTTTGAATCTGATTTCGATATGTCCGAAAACTGCAAAAAAGCCAAGGTCATTCCAACCATACTGCCATGCCAGTCCAGGTTTTTTAAATCGCCTAAAACCGCTACAGTTGCTGAATATTGCAGGAAAAGTTGCAACAGGAAACTGTTGGCAGGATCTCAAGCCTAAAGTTTCGTGCTTTCCAAATATGTGCTACTCTAGAGCACCAAACTTGTCATGGTTTCCGGATCTCTTTATCCCCTAACGCCCAGTTTTTTACACACGTTAAAGTTATAGAGGTCAGGAAAACTTTCTGAGAAAAGGTTTCCTTTGCTTAACAGTATGGCAGGGGTAGGTGGCTTGAACAATCGAACTTGTAAATTTTTGAACAGCAACAATAGAAAATTCAGCCAGCAGAGTGCACAGGAAGCATCGTAGGAAAAATTTCACTCCTTGGGGGAAGGTGGGCCAGTTTGAAACATATTGCACGAGAACATCAGAATGCAATTTTGCGCTAGTTTGTCCTTATGGAAAAGATACAGATCCCACGAAACTTTACGTCCCAAAGGTACAGCGCCAACTCGAACTCAGAAAGACTCTGGTTTTGGAATTTGCATATTATTGCACAACGCTTTGTTCATCAGCTATCGAATCGCACAATCATTTTTGGAAGTGAGGAGTGAAAATTCTTCCCATCGTCCAAAATAATTCTTAGCACATTTAAGCCAGACCCAGGCTTATCCTTGAAAAAGTACAGAAATAGTGCTCTGCTAAACATACCTGACCCTGAATCCCACACATCTAGACCGCCGTCTCCTACAAAATAAAATATGTTAAAAACAAAAAGCAACACACCACATCAAAAACAGTGCAAACAAACAACGAAGTGTTAAATTATGGAAGTGCAACAAACAAAAGTACTAGAAAAACTACAATGTGAATTATCCACTAAAATAATGAAACCAAGTCCATACGAAACGTCAACAACAAAAAATAAGGTTAAACTCGGCAACTTGGCAGTTGGGTATTAGTTAAAATATATACTAATGGGTTAATTAAAAATCCATGCTCTTTTCACAAAAAACTTGCATTTGCACAGTGTGCAATAAACCTTCACTTGTAGAATGTGCCTGACTATGTCATTTGGATACAAATAAAACTGTGGAAAGTGCGACAAACACGGCAAAGCATCATTACGGAAGCAATTATGTAATATACGTAGGGTTATGTAGCACAAAGAGGTAGGGAATAGGCAAAGACCTAAAGAGTACGACTCATATTTTGGGACCGGTAAAAGTCAGAAAAATTCTGAGCAACAGAAAACAGGTCTTGTATTTTTTGAAAAAACGAAGGTGGGAAATTGAGCATGGGCGTATCCAGAGGTGAGGTTTTGGTGGCTGAAATCCCCTCCTTTTGGGTTGTATTTTATCAATACCCCATTACAAAATGTGTAATTTTTGTAAAACTCCCTCCTGGTCAACCCAAATCCTGGATACGCCCATGGGGCTGAGGGAATTTCAGCAAAACGCACTGTAGGTATACGCATATACGAATACAAGGAGGGCAATCTACGAATCATAACAGAGGATTCGCTGCAAAACGTCGCAGACATACACGTATTTTCAGAGGCATAGGACGAAATTTCATTATACCGAAGTATGTATGCAATGCAAATACGTACCTATGCATAAAGCGATACGTATGTATACGCCTAATTCATACCTGAAGCATCCGTTGTATAGGTTCGTTCCCCAAAGTTCCAATTCGATCCGGCATCCGGTTCACCGCCCCTGTGGTGATCCGGATTTAGATAATTATCCCAGTAATTAGGTCCACCCTGTCGGTCATAGTCTTCATCATCCTCAAATCCAAATCCTCCGGATCCTTCCACAATCCCATCCGGATTATCCGGAGACGGGGGACGTCCGCGTCCGTCCACCGGATATCCTTCCGGCGGCGGAAATCCCCGCCAGTCACTGTCGTCTCCGCTCCCCTCAAAAATGTCATCACCATCATCATAGCCATTATTGTTGTTGTTATTATTGGCATCCCAATACTGAAAGTGCAAATCAAGATTGAGTTTAAAGAGCAAAATCTAAAACACATGGTCCGCCTTTTCTACTGGGGGGCACTCACTTTTTGGAGTCCCCCACATGGCCTTACCCTCCCGTTTGGGGGCTTCCCTTCCGCCCCTCTCACTTGGAGTTGCTAGAAATTGACAAATTTTAACGATATTTTAATTTGATCAAATGTTTCCAAATATTTTCCGACTTCGCGTCGACTTGTTAGGTAAAAAAATCGTTTTTGGTGCCCAATAAGCACTTTTGAGCAGTGAATCATAGCAGTATGTATGTGTAGAAAACATGTTAATATACCTGCATATATACTGAATTTTCGACGAGTTTAACGCACTTTTCTTAGGTACCCTTACCCCTGAAACCTCATGAAAGGTCTGTGCTATGATTTCACAGACTCCACACAGAAAAATTCCACAATTAGCCGAATCATCGTGGCGAGGCTGTATTTTATAACGATGCACTGTAGTGGCTATTTTCGCCTATAAAGTTTACACAGAAAACCAAACACGTATGACACTCCACAAAACCAGTGTCCTTCTCCTACATACATTGGCTTCATCAATGTAGACATTATTAGGCTGATGCCAAATGGAGGAGTCATCGTTGCGACCAAACTTCATGGCATTGACACTGGCATGGCCTTTGACTGACCTTTTGTCATGAGCAATCATCTAAAAACAAAATATATACAGCATACAAAATAATTTATGACAATATAAATTATCCCCTGCGGTAGGGTTGGTTTTTTCCGGAAAAACGATTGCCGGAAAAACCTTTTTTCCGTTTTTTTTTCCATTTTTTTCCATATTTTTCCTTTTTTCCGGTCACTCCAAAATTAGCCAATGTGCTAAAAGTTTCGCTATTTCATGTTTCTGCACGCATATAAGCAGTTTTTACCATATTTAATAGCCCCACATGATTAGTGCAACTACACAAGCGCTTACAAAGGTTCCAGTATTGAATACAGGAATCATTTTCACCAAACAATACTTTAAAGCAAGCTGCAGGCGAGTTCTATACACCTGGGCGGTTCTACTAGACCTGGTCTACGGTTTTCGCAGGTAACACGCTTCGTAAAGTAAACAAGTCCAGACGTTTTAACAGTTTTTGGTTGAACACGGCACTGTTAAGCATGGAATTATTAACTCTACCTAGAAGGTACTCAATCATACAACCTTCAACAGCAAATTTCTAAAATTAGCCCATGTTCATTAATATCACTTTATTACATCAGTAAACACTATTTTTGATAGGTCCCTAATATTCTCATATCATAAATTAACTTTCAGAACATGACCCGAATATTTTCCATTTTTTTCCGATGCTTCGAAAAAACCGAAATGCTATTTTGTCAGATTTAACATACCCCCACATATTATGCCCCTCGAAAAAGGTTGCAAACAGTGCAAAATCACCCGAAAAGTTCATAAAACATTATGTTTCCATGTAAAAAGCGTCAAAATAACATTAGGAATATTTTCCAATTTTTCCACCACATCGGAAAAATGAAAAAAACGGAAAAAACCTTTTTTCCTCGTCCAACCCTACACTGCGGTACCAAACCATTACATGAATGTACATGTGGCAAGCAATGCTGAATTCAAAAATACTTCAAAAGATTGGTCGTCGCTGTGGTTGCAGCGTAGCAATTTCATAAGGAGTTTCCACCTGCAACGTCTTACGGGGCTTACTTTGTTTCTGGCGGGACACACCAGAATATGTAAGGCCAAAAACGAAATCAGCCGGAATAACAGAAAGGGTCATTCCAAAAACTAGTTATACATGCATTGCATTGCATGCAGAAAAAACAAAAAGTTCTAAAAATGCCTGGACTTGGGCTAAAAATACCAAAAAACAGTTTTGGTAAACTTTTGAAAATTGGCCTACTTTTTGTGAAATTCCAGGAGGCGATGGGGCGGAGGCAAGTGTTAAGGGGTTAACATGTAAATTCGTAGTGTACAATTATATACTAATTACTAACAACCATATTATGTAACTCACCGGTTTCACAGCCTTATCCTTTGCCAGTACAAAAGTGGCTGCAAAACAGCAGCCCATCCACAAAATACAATGCATTAGCATTATTCTTCTCAAGGCATGACGAGCGTTTAACCGCCGTCTTTCCTAAAAAAATAATATGGAGACTTTCTTCATTCACATCAGAGTTGTAGTCAATGAAAGATTGGAGGAAGTGGTCTGGCATTATTTAGGGTTTTGAAAGTGGGGGGCTTTGCCGCCCCACCTAGACAGGGGTACGTGGGGAGGCATTCGAAAAGTGGAAGAGGCAAGCCCAATGTGCGTATAAATAGACCTGAATTTTAGCGAAAAATTTGCCTTTTTAATGTAAAAACCAAAAACATTGCTGTTTTTAAGCGTAAAACAAACTTAGTCCATAAACTAGGGGGGGAAAATGCCCTCGACGAGAAACCAACTTGGTAGAATAGGGAAAGACTTGAATGTTAAATACACGGTGCGTGGTTACAATTGAGATTCTGCTGAAGCGGAAAAATGCCATTACCCAGCGCCTAAAATGACAGAAACCAGCTTCGTGCGCCGAATAGGGAATCTACTCGGCGACCAATATGTCGCCGAATAGGGAATTCCCTCCTTCCGCCCTGTTCGCGCCTACACTGAAGGCTATTTTGTGGTGATAACATAATGATTTAAGACAGACAGACGAAGTTCTTTTACTATAACATATGTAGATACGTATATCCATAAATCAAACATCAGCATTCAAAAAAAGAAACTAGGCATATGTAAGATGTTAAAGGTTTTAGCTTCAGAAAAAGGGAGGGGAGTGTCACTTGTCTGACTATTTTATACCCCTACCCCTCAAAAATTTTGCAAAATCGATGTCCTTCAAAGACCTTTCAAAGGAAGCCAGACTGGCATAATTAACAACTGAACATGGCAGGCTGTTCCAAACTGTAATAATTCTGTTAGTAAAAAAGAATTTGGTAGCTTCTCTAGTGCACAAGGTTGGTCTAAGCTTTAAGTTATGTCCCCTCAAATTTGTATTTAAAGATAGTTGAAACATCTCATTGAAAGGGAGATTGATCTTATTATGACAGATCCTGTATGTGAGCTTTAGGTCGGTAATTAACCGTCTAAGTTCGAGAGATTGCAGACCAAGTGCTTCTAAGCGACGTTTATATGTGAAATGTTGTAACCCTGGGATGCGTTTAGTAAATTTCCTTTGTACTCCTTCGATGATATCAACATCTTTCAGATAGTTAGGAGACCATACTGGCGAGTTGTATTCTACAATTGGTCGGACATACAGTACGTGGTAAACATTTTCGTAAGAAACAATCTGTCTCTTGTTTCAAAGCTCTTATATATTAAAGCAGAAACTTTGTTAGCTTTTTGTGATACTTTAGAGCATTGCGCACTTGTCTTCATATCAGAAGTCAGTGTTACCCCCAAGTCAACAATACTATTTGTTACTGTTAGCAATTTACCATCCATGTTATAGGAGATTTGATCCGCCTCTGCAACTGAACCATAAACAAATACCATACACTTTGAGAGTGACAGATTTAACTGCCATAAATTAGCCCAGTTACAAATCCGATCCAAATCTTCCTGTAGCCCCTGAGAGACAGCAAGAGAAGTATCTATGAAAAGCTTAGCATCATCTGCATATAAGCACAATTTAGAATTTATAACGTTATCGGCTATATCATTGATATATATTAAAAACAGAAGTGGATCTAGTACTGTTCCTTGTGGGACACCGATGACAACCGCGCAAGGCATAGAATCAGAATTACCCACTTTTACATTCTGAGTTCTGTCTGAAAGAAATGATTTTATCCACTCATGAATTTGACCCCTAATTCCAAATTTCTCTAACTTTAGTAAAAGTTTTCGATGGCTCACAGTGTCGAACGCCTTAGCGAAATCGAGATAAACACAGTGCGTGGACTTCCCACAATTTTTAGCTTGGGTCCAGCCACATAGTGTTTCAATTAAATTAGTCAAGGTTGAGTATTTGCTTCGAAACCCATGCTGACACCTATTTATAAGATTATGTTTATCCATAAAAGACACAATAAATTCCTTTACAATTTGCTCTAAAACTTTGCAACAAGCAGAGGTGAGACTAATCGGCCTATAATTTTCGGGACTAGACGAGGATCCCTTTCGTTTGAAGACAGGGACTACTAACGCGTCTCTCCATGCTGAAGGCAATTTACCGGAGTCGAGAGAAATTTGGAAAATAAACTGTAGAGGTTCAGACAGTGCAACTGACATTTTTTTCAATAAAAGAGGGGGTATGTTATCAGGACCCATAGAAAGTTTAGCAGGAGCTTTAGATAAAAAGTGTTGTACTTTTTCTTTAGTAATACTCAAATTACCAATCAAAGCATTAGTCCTGGATTCAAACTGTGGAAGATTTCCGTCATCTACTGTGTAAACACTATGTAGATTGAGAACATAAGATGGGTTGTATAGCGATCGTTTTCTCAAACACTGAAGTAACAGTTTTCACAAACACAGAATAAGGAGTCTTCCATGCAAGGTTTTGATATCATAGCTTATATAGGCCATGGCCTAAATTTAGGAGTCGATGGCCTAAAGAATTTTGGCCGTTGAGGCCATTTGGCCTAAATGTTTCGACAAAGGCCCAATAAAATTTTATTGATTTTTAAGTAAAAATAGTCTAGAGTCCAGAATAAGGTCAGTAATCAATATTGAGTCTAGAAGTCCATAAAACCGTTATGAACGTGTATTTCTCGCGATAATACACACATTAAGCCAAAAATTTGGACTTTTTGAAAAATTTTGCAAAATTTACCTTAAAAACATATATAGGTGAGCCAGGCTACAGTTTGCCCCCTGTGAGACCCCCCCCACGAGAAGGCCAGACCCCCCATACCCGACCTCGACTACTCCCCCCCAAGCCGAGCTCAGACCCCCCTCCCCATAGGTTCCTTTGGGGGGGGGGGGAGGTACTCCCCATAGGTGTAATTGGGAGGAGGTTTGGGAGGGGGGGTAAACCCCCCCCAGCCATTTTTCCAAACCACCCCCAAAAATTTTTGGGGACCCCCGGCCCCCCCCCCCCAGCCGGGGGGGGGGGGGGGGGGGGGAGGGGGGGTAGTCGCGCCGAAGGCGCGAAAAATTGGCCAAAAATCGGGTATTTTTAGGGTAAATTTTGCAAAATTTTTCAAAAATGTTCAAATTTTTGGGTTAAAGTGTTCATTAGTGCGTGAAATACACGTTTTCAACAGTTTTATGGACTTTCTGACTCAATATTGACCTTATTTTGTAGTTAGAAACATGTTGGCAACCAAGTTTTCGAGTTTAAAACCCCTGTCTAATGTTAAGATTAGGTAATGGTTGGATGTTTTTTCGCATTAGCAATGGCTGAAAATGCGATTTTTGGCATAAAAATGGGAAAAAATTTTTGGGGGAGGTTTGGGGGGGGGTCTTGGGGGGGGGTTTGGGGGAGGTCTAAAAAGGGGGCCCGCCCCCAAATTTTGGGGGGAGGGGGCCCCCCCAACCCAAATCCCCGTTACACCTATGGTACTCCCCCCCAAAATTTTTGACCAATTTTACCCCCTCCCAGAATTTTTGAGATATATAAACTCCCCCGACTTTCGGCTACCCCCCCTAACCCCCCCCCAGAGATTTTTTGACCTAAAAAGTTAGCTAAATTTGGAATGGAATGGAATGGAATGAAATGAAATGAACAACCGCCCCACAGTACGCAAACATCACGTATAATTCTGTTTGCACATTTGTACTGTGGACCCACCTCATGGATTGCACCTGTTCGCCCCTAAGCCCTACTATTCACAAAACGGGAGAACTACATAGCACACAGTCATAATTTCATGTTATATATACTCCAAAATACGCAAACAGACGTACGTACGCTGCTCAGTTGCCCCACGAACAAGTGCAGTCCACAGCTTTTGATAGCACTAAACTTTGTAATCGTCGTCATGTATGTAAATTAGTATCAAAAAATTTATATATATACTTAAACAAATTTGATATCTCATTTTCGCAATAATATACGTATAAACGCATACGTATCACATAAAAGTATCTAAATTGGCATCAAAACGTTTATATACCTAAACAATTTTGATTTCTCAAATTTTATATATATACATATAATGTATGTATAAACGTTGCCAAATCTAGCAAAAAGAAATTGAAATATATATTCAAGTTATTTCAACTTTGAGAAAAATTGACATGCAATTTTTCTTTAACAAAAGCTGTTCCCCTAGCGTATGTAGGTATGCTACATCTCACCTACTTACCCCAAACTACCTTGGTGGGATCTAGACCGTGCAGACTACGAATAACTGTAACTGGGCAAATCTGGATTTGTACGATAAACGAAAAAGCCCTTTAGATTCTACATATAAATTGGCCAAAAAATGGTCATTTTTTAAAAAATTTTCTAAAATTTTGACTTAAAATCACTTTGAAACGGTGCAAAAACGCCTAAACCGTTGAAAACCGGCCTTATTTTGAAGAAAAAGGGCTAAATTACAGGAAATTTTGCTTTTGGCCATTTTTCGAAATTTCTGAGGTCCAAATTCTGGGGGGGTTGGGGGGGTTCCCCCATCACATTTCTTGGGTCGACCACCAACCTCCCAAGATTTGCCCCCCAGACCCAAAGTTCTAGGGAAACTATGGGGGTATCCGAAAGTAGGATAGGATGACTATGCCCCTCCCCCCCTAAAATAGGGTCCAAACAAGAGGAAAAAACGCTAAATTTTTGCAAAAATTTTTGCAACTTTTCAAAAATATTCTGAAAAAATTGGCTGGAAATAGTTAAAAACCCTGAAAAATAGGCTGTAAAATGTAATACGAGCAGTTTTTTAGTAGATTTATGTCGAAAATAGTAGATTTTATGTCAAAAAGGGCCATTTTTAGCTGAAAAAATTTGGGTACCGTTTGGGTACAGTTTTTTGAAAATTTCCCATTTTTTAGACCCCCCCAAGCCATATTTGGACATTTTACTCCCCCCCCTCCAACCCAAACAGGTGATACACCTAAATATGGCCGAAACGAAAATTGGGTAATTTTGGGGTAAATTTTGCAAAAGGTTTCAAAAATGTACAATTTTTGGTTTAAAGTGTTTATTATTGCAAGAAATACACATTTTTAACTGTATTATGGACTTTCTCACCCATTTGTATTGATCTTATATTGGACTTGGAAGTTGGAAACATCCTGGCAACCAAGTTTTCGAGTTTAAAAACAAGGTCTAGTGTCAAAATTACTTCATAGTCATAGGTGTACCGTACCAGGATACAGTTTGCCCCCTGTGAGACCCCCCCCCCTCCACCAGCAGGCTAGACCCCCCACCCCCACACCCGACCTCGGCTACTCCCCCCCCCCATGCCGAGCTCAGACCCTCCTCCTCCTCCCTCCCCTCCCCCCCCCCCTAAAATGGGGTCCAAACAAGAGAAAAAATGACAAATTTTTGTAAAAAGTTTGCAATTTTTAAAAAATTTTCCGATAAAATTGGCTGGAGATAGTTAAAGCGCTAAAAAATAGGTTGTAAAACGCATTACGACTAGTTTTTGAGTATATTTATGTCGAAAATAGTAGATTTTATATCAAGAAAGGGCCGTTTTTAGCTGAAAAAAATTTGGGTACAGTTTGGGTACAGTTTTTTAAATTTCGATTTTTTAGAACCCAAGGCAGATTTGGACTTTTTACTCCCACCCCAACCCAAACAGGTGGTGCACCCATGTTCATAGTTGAATGTTTATTATTGGCATGAGAAACTGCTGAAAATACGATTTTTGGTATAAAAACAAACATTTTTTGGGGGAAGGTTGGGGAGTTCTGGGGAGGTTGGGGGATCTCCAGAGGGTACCCCAGTTGGGAGGAGCCCCCCCATCCCAAATCTCTGTTACATCTATGCCCTGGGCACCGCCCCCC
>JASAND010018204.1:0-23665 GCA_030248195.1 Trissonchulus latispiculum
TGGAACCGGTCCCAACTCTACCTTTAATGCCTGAATGCTTTAATGTCAGGACTAACGGTCGAAAATGACCGATTTCACATTTCTGGTTGACATTTTTTACTGGTAGCACGTAGAGAGATGGGACTACCATCAATCGATAGATAATTAATTGCTCTACATTTCATGATTCAGCATTGAACGGTCTCCGATGCACCCAGAAAAAGTTACAAGCCGTCAAAGTCGGACAAACTGCGAAATTTTGCTAAACTTCCACTGCAGAAAATCACCTAATTGATTTCTAGGTGCAAGAGTTGATTCTGAGATGGAATAAATTATATGTTACTTCAAAGTGGGTTCCCCCTGGGTCTAACTTACTAGCTAACCCCCTCCCCCAGATTTATTGTATTCTTCCATTGTCCCATTTGTTGCTGGTCCCCTCCCCATTGCTTATATTCCCTTTTGTGCCCTTTCCTGTCTGTAGTGCGGGTAGCCCGCTATTTTTGCTTGTCCTATCTGGGTATCGCCGGAAGGATTCCCCTGTTGTAATTTTTGTCCTGCATTTTCCCATTAAATCAGCCGGTTGTCTTTTGCCTTTCTAACTTAATTACTACTGCTAAACTTTAACTAGATTCTGATCTCCTTTTTTATAGCTAGGTAGAGCTCTGGGACTAGCCCGGAACCGGTAATTATCTGAGTTTAGTTTGCGTACGTGTGTCCCTCTTTTGTTAGGCGCCCCGTTGGCGTCCCCCAAAAAGTGTCTGCCCCTCCTGGCGAGGCAAGTCGGTGGAAAAGAGCTGCCTGGACTAAATATCTCCACCCGCAGTCGCTGGTCAGCGTTCTTGCGCACAGTTCCCTTGTAAAATTTGGGGCGTGAGCTCAGCGGTTTAATTCCCTAGCTCCCCCATATTTTACACAGGTGTTTCTCGACGTGTCATGCACACTATTCCAAATGACGTCTTGCTCATAAAGAGCATAGGAGAGCTCCTCCAAAATGGGCATAGAAGCCAGAGAACTCATTTTGGCGCGAAAATTAGCAAGCTAGACTGACAGAAGAAACTTCAACCAACACTGGTGATTGCAAGTGCTCAAAAGTTAAACTTTTTCTCAACTCTCAAGCCTAAATACAGAATTTTGGCGCCTATTTTGAAACTTTCCGGAGGGGGCACTCTGCATAACGGGGTATTGATTAGCAAAGCAGGACTTTGGTTTGTACTTATATCAGATTTTTGCTGAATTGTGTAATCTAATTTTCTATTTATGGACATTTAATTTTGCTCACTTTTTCACCCTGCTTACCACTTTTTTGAGTTTCTTTGAAACAGCATTTACAGCGTTAACAGCATTTAAAACTAGTAGGTTTAAAGCTTTTAACCAATTTTAATCTCAAGTCTTGTGGTCATACGTTAACTGCCTTGAGCATAATCCTACGAGAAATAACTTTACAACAACCCATCCGCCCCCCCATTTACTATAATTTTTTCCGAGGAATCAATAGAAAATCACGTAACATTTTTCTGAATGAGTAAGACCAGAGAAATGTTTCCAAATTTGTGGAAAACTCCTTTAAAAAAGTATATGATCAGTGTTTTGTGTCTCTGTGTTGCCTCCGCATCAACAGGAGAAGTACTAAGGCATACATACTCTAATCCTGGGCATAGGAACACTGACAACAAATGCATATACCGGCTATAGTAATATATATTCATCTTGCTCTTGCATATGTATGTCTTATTCTGTCTAACAATATCTGTAGCCTCTCTGACTAGACAAACATTGTTTCACTTAACTCTATTGCCAGCAATAGGTCCAGGGAGTTTATTGAAAGCAATAGACTAGTAAGTCTAGTGCACTCGTAATCAGTTGACAAAGACTAGCAGCTGTGAGTAACGTAATAAAATGGAAAATGTAATCATAAATTTCTTTCTTCTATCGTTAATTTAAAGAAAGTTAAAGAAAAATGCATTGCCATTTCCAGAATTCTTTCCTTTTTCTTTCATTTCATTTTTAACTGAAATTTAACTTTAGCTGTAAGAATTTAAGCTCCAGTATATCTCAATTCTCAGCACGTTTTACTGAAACGTTGTGCAGTTTACAAGATTCTGTTCAGAAGGCGCTGTCTGCATTTAGATGCACAGTAGAATCTCGCCGTTAATTATCGAAACGGAAAAAGTTACAAGCCGTCAAAGTCGGACAAAGTGCAAAATTTTGCTAAACTTCCACTGCAGAAAATCACCTAACTGATTTCTAGGTGCAAGAGTTGATTCTGAGATGGAATAAATTATATGTTACTTTAAAGTGCAGCACGTCCTCTATCACATGGTAAAACGGCTGTTCCGCCAACGAACTACAGTCGGCCCTAGATTCGTATGAGTGCAGCGCTCGAACAGGCCCCGAAATTTTCAGAATTTTCATTGTCGGCGGAAAGCTGTGGAAACTCCATAACTTTAGCTGGCGTGGAAATATTCCCCGAAAATTGGGCCGACGTGTTGAAGAAAAAGGAGCAAATTCCCAGACTGCCAATGGACAAGTGGACCCTCACCCAAAAAATAAGATGACGGAAATCGCCGCTTGGGCCATATGGCCCATCCGGCATTAAAGAGTTATTCCATTTATACCTAATCGATAGGCAGTCCAATTGCACATTTTATCAATACTTGACTGGAGTTCATTGCTTTAAGCTGGAGATTTGGCCGAAAAACTATTTTGGCAAAATTACCATTATTTGGTTTTTAACATCGATTTCTCAAAAACTACTCGACGGATTCAAGAAATTTTTGGCAGAGCGGAAATTCACACTTCTGCGGAGGAACTTTTTTCTTGGTTTGAGCTAAAACGTCTCCAGTTGCGAGACAACTCAATGCGAAGTTACGAAATTTCGTGTTTCCGTGCATTTGGCGAGTTTTCTTGACCATTAGAACCTGCTGAGCCAAATCCAGGAGAACGTCCCTCGGCCCATATGTCCTTCATATCTCCTGGGGTAAACCTTTACCTTTACCTTTACCAAGATTGTTAACCCACTGTAAATAAATTTCCCGGTCAGGTAATAACTGTAATTCATTACGACAGCCAACAGTAAGCAGCCAACTGAAAGAAAATCAAAGCAAAAGCAAAATTATTCAGTATAGCCAGCATATACGAGTGTTACAGATCAAATTCCAAATTACTTTTAAATTTATATCATGAAAGTTATAGGCGCTAGTAAGTGGAATACTTCAAATCAACGTTTTTGCATGCTTAATATATTAATGTAAAAGGAACACAATGCTGAGATCAAACTGACTGTTGATAGACGTTGTCATGGGGAAAACGTTCCCCCGTGAAAACTTCCCCTCCCCCGGGAAAATTTCCCCAAGCAGAAATTATTTTGCTGGATAATTGTAGGTAAATAATCTTAACTACCTAAGCTTACAAGCTGGGTCTTATCTCGATTACTCCCCCACCACTCAAAACCCTCAAAACTTAACCAAATGAGCTAAAATTTGGTATGGGTATGTTTTTGACTACGCTGAGTTCAAATATCGCAAAATTTTTCGATTTCGCGGAATTCGATTTTCTTCGATTTCTAAGGGGGTACCAAGCGAAACCGAAAAATTTTTGTCTTCGATTTTGCTGAAAGGACGTATATAGGGGTTTTTGGGGTCGTAGAACACGAATCTGAAGTCCGTTTTTCGATTCAGCTTTTCGTTAGCTCAGGACAAGCTTACATCTTAAGCTTAAATCTTTAGCTTATACTGAGCTAACGAAAAGCTGAATAGAAAAACGGACCTCAGATTCGTATTCTACGGCCCCAAAAACCCCTATATACATCCTTTCAGCAAAATCGAAGACAAAAAAGTTTTCGGTTTCGCTTGGTCCCCCCTTAGAAATCGAAAAAAATCGAATTTCGCGAAATCGAAAAATTTTGCGTTATTTGAACTCAGCGTAGTCAAAAACATACCCATACCAAATTTTAGCTCATTTGGTTAAGTTTTGAGGGTTTTGAGTGGTGGGGGGGGGGTAATCGAGATAAGACCCAGCTTGTAAGCTTAGGTAGTTAAGATTATTTACCTACAATTATCCAGCAAAATAATTTCTGCTTGGGGAAATTTTCCCGGGGGAGGGGAAGTTTTCACGGGGGAAATCTTCCTTGTGACACCGTTACCCGTCATATATAAATGATTGTCGTGCGCAGACATCTCCCAAGCGCCATAGCCGATATAACAACCGAAGAAGAGCCCAAAACAAATTGGTAGAAGACTGTGATCTTCCAAATATATACTGTAACTTCCCAGAAAAATTAGAAAGGCGAAACCAAATCCGATCCAATCCCAGGAAATTCTGAAATTAAGTATCAAAATTAACGGCAATTAAAATTTTTATTGAATTGATTAATTAATTGATGGAAAACAGTTACAGCATTTCTTATTCAGTTAATTATCATGGGGCAGCTCGGAGAGCGCCCCATAATACGAGCCAAAAAGGTACATTGTAGGACATTGCGTGTTTTCAAAATGCTTAATTAGGCATAACTGATTAACGGTAAGGAATTAGGAGCAAATATTTACATTTTTGAAATCTCCAGGCTAAGAGCTTTCGAATAATACCAAACTTGCCCGGAAAAAATGAACTTTGAAATTTTCACTTTTCAGACCTACTTTCTACGTGGGTTTTTTCTCCAATGTTTCTCCTTTACGCTTTTGGTACGTTTTTTAGCACACTGAGTTTTCACATGCCTTATGGTGGTAACCTTTACCTATTATTATCTTGTTAGCAAAACCATGAACCTGTTCACTATTGATTATGTTGGCCCAATTTGGCTCCTAGCGATTTTTACAGACTGTCAAACATGGGGTTGTGGAGCGTCAATATGAGCCCGAGAAAGCGAGCTGCTCATGTTAAACTTTTAAATCTTGTCCTTTACATAATTAAATGCTGGCTCATATTACACATTTTAAATATTGTCTTTTCCCGAATTGAATGCTGTCCTGGCTCATATTGTATTTTTCATGAGACTGCAAGGAGCATTTTTCTACTTGTATATTATATAATCAACAAAGTGGACAACCTGTGTGTTAGAGCAGGATGACGGAGTTGCTCCACAGACAAAATGTAATGCGAGGTCCTGCAAAGCAATTTAAAAGTATTAAATAGTATATAGTATTAAAGCAATTTAACAAGTTACCCCTGAAAGGGGCAAAATGTCGCCCCAACAAAATTCAGATTAATCAACAGTGCAAAAGACTTTCCAGCGGTTACGAGCGCTCCTAATTAGGAATAGCAGCTAGCAGATTGGCTAAGTTGGTCTTTGTAACTCAATTATATAAATTCAACACCAAAGCGTATTTTTATGGAGGTACGCCAGCTAAATTTGGCGGAATCCTGTGAATCGGGTAGGTTCCCCAACGCCCTTTAAATAGTTTATTTACACTATTTACATTTACACTTATTTACACTTTATTCATGCAGTGCGTCCAGGTCTGGGAGGGGGTGAAACCCCCGCCAAACCCCCCAGCACATGTATGTTTATGATACAAGTTGTCAAGTTGTCAACCAACAAATGGAACTCAATCTTGGACAAGCCGTGGCCACAAAGTCACAACGTCGCAAGTTGTGGCTTATCGTGTGTTGGTTACAACATTGAAAATTGAGTTTAAATGTGTTTTGACTAAAGTGTAAAACTAGGCCTATTTCCTTCCATTATTTGTATTCAATAGAAATTTAAACTCAACAGTTTTACGTTGCCAAAAGCAGGAATTTGGAATCAGCACTTTGCAACTGCTCGTCATCACTGCTCTCTGCTAACTAATACCATCACAGTAGTAACTAATTTGCATATTCCCAAAGGCTGATGAATCTAAGATTTTCGGTCAACCAAAGGGGGCACTGCATGAATAAAATTTCAAACAAAATATGAACTTAATAATGAATAAATTTTTATTAAAAATTAAAATAATTTGGTGGCAATCGAATAACAAATAGGCGGAATATAGACAGAAGGAAATTACTATGTAAAATGGTTGTGTGAGTGATTATGCCAAAGCCCCCCAGATGCAAACTCAGCCACCTATTGATGTCTGTGCTAAGCATAAGGCGGAAATTTGAGCGAAGGGTCCAAACAGTTTGAAAAGAGACAAAACCGTTCACAAGTGTCTCGCCTCTAGGCGAGATAAAAATGCGCAATAAAAATAGCACATTTATACTGCCTAACCTAGAGAGTGAGTTAGTATACAGTTTGACGCTGACCAGGTCAGGAGTGAGATTACATCCTGATCTCTACCTCCAGTACATGTCTGATTACAATTAGTGAGTTATTTGTTGGTGTTTTATGGTTCAACAGCCAATCACGAATTTTTTGGCGTTGCCATGCTGGAGTCCGCAAAATCCGGTGCATTTCCGGTTTGTCCGAATTACCTAGTGTATCCGGAAATTTTTCCAAAAGAATGCAGATATTCCACCGACCAGCAGCTGTTCAGAAAGTTGAAACAGTTTTGTCAAAAACCGAATTTGGCCAGACATCTTTCCCGAACATTAAACATTAATTTTGACTCTTATTCTTGGACCAAACTAAAGCCTCAGTTTGATTTAGTTTTTCTGGAGTAAATAAACTTTTTATTGTTGGTAATGAAATATTTTTAGGGCGTTAATTCAATTCAGTTAATTTAAAGATTAGTTACATTTACTTAAAATCTTGCTGAATAATTTTCGTTGAAAAACTAATCTCGGTAATCTCGAAAAACTAATCTAAATAATCAAGGTGACTTCATCTATGACTTTAGTCTGCTATCAGAACATCTTACTAAGGCTTGGCTAACCAGGGTTGTTTCAAACTCAAAACTTTAATCTTATTCTTACCTTGATTGTTGCTCTTGTTGCAACTTTTCGGCATTTACGGAAAATTTCAGCGGCAGTCTCACAATGCTGAGTTCAGTTTCTTCAAGTAACTTTGAAAGTACTATGCAAACGTTACAGCAACGGATAAAATCAAGTTACAGAATACTTTTCATTATTCATTTCAATGGATATTAAAATTTTGCATTTAAGAATGCTTAGATATTTATGACTTAATATTAGTTAATAGAACTGCAAGATGAAGCTGATTTCTTATTTAATATCGAAAAACCTGGGCATCTTTAGTTACTCTGACCGATCAGGTTAATCCACCGCTAAATCCACCTAATATATTTAATTTAAGAACTTCTTCCGACATTCCCAACATATTTTAGTATAGCCTTTTTTATCTCGCCTAGAGGCGAGATACTTGTGATCGGTTTTGGCTCTTTTCAAACTGTTTGGACCCTTCGCTCAAATTTCCGCACAATCTAGCAATAATGCAATATAGCCTAAACCCAGTCAGAGAAGCTGTTGACCTTTCGACGGAAAATACCGAATCAAGACCAGAGAGCATTGAAACGGTCGAGGAATCATTGGACGGAGAATAAAAAGAAAATCAGGGCCCTCCCCGCACTATTCATTTTTGAAACGAAACAGCCTTTCTGCACCAAGCTAACGAAACTGGCTTTAAAAAGGCAACTGACTGTGGTTTTGACTCCAGTATAATTTCTGAACAATTTCTAAACTCGTTTTAAATACTGCAATATTTGCAAGGAAAGTAAAAGTAATTGTAAGATCGTTTTTTATGTATTGTTGACTTGTATTTGTTTATTTGTTGTTTGTTTGTTTCGTTTGTGTATTAGTGTTCGTTTATTTCTATGAATGTTAAGTATTGCTGTTTGCCAATTTTGTTTTGTTTCTCTGAGCTTTGGGCCTTTTGTCAGCCTTTGTTTACATTGTTGCTTGTTTATTTGTTCTTCCTGGTTGAATTTTTTCAGTATTGATAGTTTTGTTCTTGTTGTATTTATGGTTTCTTTTGTCTTGACAATAAATGTTCTTTTAGTTTTACCACTGAATAAATTTGGTTCAGTTAGGCTAGACATACTGAAATAGGATCGGAGCTGCAATTTCGTTTATAGATCCCACTGGGAGTGTACGAGTTTGCAGCAAAGCTGTTGGAGAACACCAAATGACCTGGTTTTTGGTTTAGTTTAGGTGGATTATTGTCAGATTCAGTAGGTCGGTTGTTGAGTGAAGTTATAGGAAACTACTACCCACTAAACTAATACTCCTTTGATACAACCCCATAAGATATTCTGGTCGTCGGTCCCATACGCCATGCGTACATGATACGCAGAGTAATGGCTTATACCCTCATATATTTTGAAACTTTTGATTTTATGAATGTTTTTGCACTCTAAAACATTGGTCGGGGTTTCTATTTCGTCAAAAAGTAGCCATCTTTCGTGTCTAGAAAAATTTTCTATCTATAGATCATAAACCTACACATATACACAGCAGCAATGGTAATTGCATGCTGAAAAGTATGAATAATAATGTTGTGCTTATTGTTGAAACCAAATCTTGCAAAGTTATTAAATATTGGCAAGAGCGAATATTTTCACATATATAACTGTTTTCAGTTAGTCCGTTGTAATCAGTGATTTCAAGAGTGATGAGTTCTGCGCGAACTGTTACCGAAGAAGATAAATCGTTGCAGGAAGAATTGCTCAAATTGGGGTGGGTGAACTGTGAACTATCGTTACTGGTATACTTAATAATTGCTAAAAGCTGGTAGTGGGTGTCTATAGCATATTTTGAGCTTGTAATTCAAAATTTTAAATTTCTTTGAATTGTATTTATAGTTCAGCTGTATTTTCAGTGTTTAACTGCCGAAAGTGTTCAAAAATTCTACGACTATATGTTTGACAAGTTTTCCAGAATAAGGATGGATCAAAAGCCAGAGTTACGATATACTCCAGTCTTGGCGGCTGGATCAAAAGTGTCTGTTTAGCTAATCTTGAATTTTATAATTTTATTGTAGGCCTATAGTACTTTTCGATTTTCACGATAGGCTCTGCTTGTCTATGTTTGTTAGTTTAGTTGCAGCAACCAGGATTCTGACACCAATCGTTTACGGTAACTTGACTCAAAAATTGTATACAGAGTTCGGTGCCGTTTGCTTGTGGGGCAGGCTGATTCCAAGTGACAAACTGCTAATCCACCCTAAAGTAAGGTGACTCATGGTTTTGATTGAAAATTAATTTTTCGTCTGCAATGTAAAGCATTTAGTCTGTTTTCTGAATAGTAAAACTGAAATTCACAAAACAGTGCGTCATCGGAGTATTATGTCTATACTATTTTTTGGTTGTGAATGTGTAGAAGGTAAATAGCATTAGTTTATATAAAACACCACTAAATATCATTAGTTGTGAACGTGAAACAGTACTTTTTCGACTATTTCTAATGTGTCTGTAAAACATGTGGAAATAAATATCTCCGCCCCAATCTCCGTCCTTCTCCCCAAGCAGTATATTCCATTATTTTACGATAACAAAATCAATAACGTTTGGTCACTACTGTATGTCTGTTATGACAAGCCAACAGATAGCTAAGGCCAAATTACGTTGACCATTAAATGCTGAGGCAGAGTTATGTTTTGAACAATGTTTTCTTATATTTCGAATAATTTTGTTTCCCGACTCGGGATACGAATTGACTAAAGCCTAGTGCATGGCTTTTTCCTAGTTTTTTGTTTGAGTCAACATAACTAAGATATCGCATGTTAGTTTTGAAAATGACATCAATGTGCGATCTTAGTAGTTTTGTTTGACATGTTAAATAGTAAGTAAAATGCTAAAACTTGACTCTTGGCAAGATATTTTGCTATTCGCACACCAAGTTTCAGCTCTCTAACATAACTTAATCGATAGTAATCTTTATTTAAAATTTCATCTTAATTTCTCTAACTTGTAAGTTATCAACCAACTCAGAAAACTATTCTTTTTGAGAATATGCAAGTTTTGAGTTATTTCATGCTTTGAGGTGGTCAAATATATAAGTTAATAATTCAAAATTTTCAGTCCACGCCAGTGCGGTAAATGATAGCACCACTTAAGTGACCACTCACCCTCCTTACCTTTCAGTGGGTCTCTATACATACCCTTAAGTACATTAAATACCCATATACCCATAAATACTCTAACACTCACATGGGTCAATCAATGCCCTTATGGGAACATGATTTTACAAACGTAAGTTTCTGTTAAAATCCTGCAACTAGGATCTGCAACTCTTAGCACTTTTATGCAAATCATGGCAACGTTGATGCTAAGTTTGTTACTGCTGTGTAAGTATGCTGGCCTTGAAGAAATCAACTGTTGTCTAGACAGCTTGACAGGAAACTTGTTTAGTTTGTAACTCTCATTTAAGTCGGTCAGCTTTTCATAACAAATTGATGTCTATGATATGCCAGGGATTATTGTTGCCAGTAAATTAGTAGTTTACTTACTTTCTGGATACTTTCTGGATCAGACATCAGCAAGTGATGATAGGTGACGGTAGGCATTCTTCCGAAAAGTCTGAGCACCACCTGCTACGACTCTGGGCGGCAGTCGATTCCACAGCCGGGTGGTGTGAGGAATGAAACTACGAGAGTGGTGATTTGTTCTGGACCTCGGCACAGATCTCGCCAGTGGGTTTTGATGACCCCTCGTTACAGTATTGGCTGATGGTGGGGGAATGAGGGCAGACAGACACTGTATGTTCGGATTATTGATTGCGGATGATAGATGGACAGGCAGCCGATGTTCCTGCGTAACTCGACGGTGTCGAACTTCACATTGCCACACAGTCTGCCAGCTCTACGATTAACTGCCTCTAGCCCCTGTAGAGCATAGTCCAGTAAATCGGTGCCCTGTAAAGGTGAGCCCGAGCGTTGTGGCTGAGGGAGATGGAGCACCGCCGCAGCATGCCGAGCAGACGACCAGCGGTCGCGGTTTTCGTTATAACATATTTCACCCAGGAAAGGCTGGAGGTGTAAGTCAGTCCCAGTAGCCGAAGATTGTCGCAGTACGGAATAGTGGTATTCGACCACTGCAGCTTGCGTACATTCTGGCGGTCCCGCTTCCGCGAAATTAGCATGGCCTGCGTTTTGTGGGTCGCGAAGGATAGGCGCCATTTTCTGGCCCAGTCGGCTGCTGACAGGAGGTCCGCTTCAAGCAGAGTTAAGGCGGCTTCTCTGTCGGATTCGCTGGGAATTGTAACGTATAGGGTGACGTCATCAGCGTAGATGAGGCAGTTGCATCCAATCTGCTCAACCAGATCATTAATATAGATAGAAAATAGAGTTGGCCTGAGAATTGAGCCCTGAGGGACGCCTGCTCCGACAGCTCCCGCATCAGACCGGGATTTATTAACACACACAAACTGTGACCTTCCAGATAAGTAGCATCTGAACCACTGCAACAGGCGTCCTCGAACGCCGTAGGCAGGTAGTTTCAAAGCCAAGCTATCATGCCACACTGAGTCAAACGCAGCAGATATATCCAGGGCAGCGATGACAGATTCGCCTCCCTGATCAAGCGCATTGGCGCAGGTTTGGGAAAGGAAAAGATTGCATAGAGCGGTGGACCGTCCCTTCCGAAATCCAAACTGCTGGTCGGCCAGCAGTTTCTGGCGCTCCAGGTGCTTCGTCAGGTGGAAATTAATGTAGGATTCCATGACCTTGGATACGATACACAGAAGGGCAACCGGTCGATAGTTGCTAACGTTCGACCTATCACCCTTCTTAAATACTGGACAGGCCTGACTGACTTTCCAATCACTAGGAATAGTTGCCCTGTGTAGGGAAACGTTAAATAGGACCGACAGTGGGTAAGATAGTTCCCTGGCACATTCCCGCAAAACGATGGCAGAAATTTGATCCGGCCCAGTCCCTTTGGAGCAGTCGAGGCGGGACAGAAGCAGACGAATGGAGCGAGGCCGGAATCGGACCGATGTCAGCTCAGTTCTAGTGCGTGAACGAATGAAGGGGCGCTGTTGAAAACGAGAGTCAGCTGCCCGGCACTTGGTCAGAAAGTACCGATTAAACAGTGCCGCTTTCTCCCCGTCGTCTGTATAAATAGTTCCCTCGCTGGAAAGTGGTGGGATGGGTGGGCGGGATGAACGATTCGTGAGCCGGTTCACGGCGGCCCACCATAGCCGGCCACGGTAACTGTCCACAGAGAGGGCGGTTTCAGATGCATACTCCCGTTTGCGGCGTCGCAGTGCGTGATTAAATTTGTTGCGAGCGGTGACGTACGCTAGTCGATCTTCTACTAGGCTTGAGTGACGCCAAGCGTTATAGGCTGCTGCTTTCCTCCTAGACAGGTCGTAAAGTTCATGATTGAAGAATGGTTTGGAGCGATGAGGCTTAAGGCGTTTCTGAGGTATGAATTGACTCATACCGGACCGTACAGTATCTCGAATACGACACCACAGAGATTCGGTGTCATGGCGGACGTCTAAAATTGGCATTGAGCTGACGAATGATCGTAGGCCGTCCCAATCAGCATTACCGTACACCACGCCCACGGGATCAACATTCCCAGGATGATGGTAAGGGGCAGTTGATTCAAAAATCACTACAGAATGGTCAGATGAGCCAATGGGAGGGTAGGTGCCTATAAAGGCAAAAGAGCGTTCCCGGTGGACATTAGCAGTGGTCATGACCAGGTCTAATGTCGCAGGCGTTATACCCATGCGAGTCGGTTCAGACACAATTTGAACCAGACTATTCATGCCACAGAAAAGTTCAGCATCGCGCCCGGCCTGATTAGTGTGGCCTGAGTGAAGCAGCCAGTCAGAGTAGTGAGCATTAAAATCCCCGACTACAGTTATCGGGGCGCTGGGGTCAGAAGACAGAATAGGCTCGATGTCGGCAGTTAGGGCATTGAAGTTGGCAATGTCCCTGTTAGGGGGTCGATAGCAGAGGGCTAAGTAATGGTAGGCATCGGCTGACCGGATCCTGTACCAGCTGTACTCAAAAGTCGAAGATCGGTGGTGAAGTGCCGATTGTAAATCGTCACGTGCGTACAGCGCTGTGCCGCCCCCATGCGTCGGGCGGTCGTGGCGAAATAGATTAAAGCCAGGGATCGTGTACGCGTTGTCGTCGGTAGTAGCTGGATTAATGAATCATCAATAATTTGTGGCCTCTTACTTAATTTATTTAGGGATTAATTCTTTTCATGAGCGAGTTGCACCCTTGAGGGTGCCTAAAAGCCTGCAATCGATTCGCCAGCCAAATATCGACTTAGTCACCGGACAGTAGCCGGTAGTTGATATTTTGTATATGAACAATTAGTACCGAAACAAGATTTCTTCGCTTACTTAGGTCGTACTGGAAAAAACCAAAACAGGTGATTCCTCTGAAACTTCGGTCTCTGTTCGTCGATTGTTTCAAGAAGAGTGCTGAAAGTGAAACGTCATTTGCGTGCTGAAATCTCCCTGCTCGGGCTCGAATAGTTTGGCTCATTCAGAAATAGAAGCTAAAGAATATGTTAATCAGAAATCTGGATTGGTCTGTCGTTATGTTAGTTAGGTTACATTTGTCACATTTAGGTCAGATTTGTTAATTGTCATACTATGGTATTTTTTGAATAGAAAAAACTGTGGACTATGTTTTTATCTTGGAACGTAACGTAGTTGTTTAAGTTTTTGGAGTGAATCTTAATAACAAAATTAATTCTTTTTTTGACTATTTTGTTGCTGTAATAAATTCATTTATTTGCTACGGTTCTGCTACAACAGTTTACACATGTTGTATCCGTAAAGCATTTCCATGCGTATATACCTTCAGTTTAATAAGTTTCAACTAAAATTCTGCATAGTTGCAGAACTGGAGTATGCGTCTCGATTATCCAGATAATTAACGGGTAACATCAAAAGGCGCCACTGGTGTGATCCGAGCGATTCCCAAGCAGCGATTTCTGAAGTCCAACGACACCTGTATCATTATTTTTCTTCGAGTACGCTGAAGACGCCGCTGTACGGAATTCTTAACAGCTGGGGGGGGGGTCGTTTTGCCGGGAGAGATTAGTCCGACAAAAAGTGAGTAGATGGATGTCCTTGCTGGTGGTATTGATTTTGCCCTGGAACCGCGGGGATCTGGAATTGATAGACTGTGAATTGATTGTACTTGTGTCGGCCAGTTTATGTGTGTTTGTAAATCAACATGTTATCTTTGTTTTCAATAAAAATTTACTTGTTAACTAGCCTGTTGTTTGTCCATCATCCAGTAACCTTTAACCACAACAGTGAGACACTCAACTCTTCCCAATGAATTAAGCTTGCCGGACGCTTGGCTCAGGTCCTTTTCAAAAAAGGGTAAGAGTAGAGTTCAGATTAGCTCGATCCTTTTCATGAAAGAGTTAATAGAGAGAAACGTAAGCTTGAGTGGAGTTAAAACTTGTTAAAACAGTAATTTTAACTCTATTCTACTCTACCCATTCATGAAAAGGCCCTTAGATATGCCAGTACAAAGCAAGCCGTAGGTTCCCCACGGTCCAGTACAGTAAACAACCAAATTCGCTTTAGTTCATTCCCAGATAAATACATCCCATATAAATAATACCAAGACTACATAACATAATGATAAGAGTACGCCACTAGGCAAGCTCTCTCTTATCAGAGCAAAAACCATGCTCTGCTCGCTAACGGTCCACCCCCCCCCCCGCAAATCAGTACCTAGTCGAAACGGGGGTCGGTACGCTCAGTCGCTCTATGTTTATGTGCTTAAGCTCGAAAACACAAGCAGTGTGTTAGCGAATTTTGTGCCCGCTTCGAGCTTTAGAACACAAACATAGCGCACGAAATTCTTTGAAGTGATGGGTCTAATTTGCGGGGGGGGGAGGGGTGGGCCGTTAGCGAACAGAGCATAGTTTTTACTCTGATAACATAGAGTGTGCCTAGTGGCACACTCTTATATTGTGTACTCTTGATAGTACTAAGCGGAATCCCTCCGAAATCTCGGAGTTGTTAGGCTCATGCATTTAAGTTTGACACGAGGTATGCGATTAGTCAAACAGATACGTATTAAACCAAACACTGTAATGTTAACAACGTTGGGAGTAGTGATGAAATGACAGTTTGAAAACCTTCCACCTCACCGGAGGGAGTCAGGTGTTTGCAGAATCTGAAAACTACAGATTTTTTTGCTTCATTGTAAAAAATAACACCAAAAGCTAAAAAACCTGCTGTAATAAGTTTGGAAATTGCGAGCGCTTTAACATACTTAGCTCAAAGTATATAACTCAAAGTCTCGACGTTCGATCTGATATCATTAGTGCTTCTGTTGACATATCAAGCGACCCAGGGATTCTGACAACTGTTGCATTAGAATATACCAGCCTTAGCAGTACTGCAGATATTTCCATTCACATTCCTTATAAAACTAGACTAAAATAAACCTGCGGTTGCAAAGAAAGACATTGGTTTTAGGACGTGAGGCGTCGAGGTCGAAAATTATAAGAGATGATGTTAGACAGCAACGAGATAGAAAACGTTTAAAACTGTGACGGTATGGCTGTTGGTTTTGTAATCTTTGTGTTACTTTTTTTAAAAGTATATTACTCTTCTTTATTTGTTGTACTCAAAAGCATCAACATTTACATATGAACGACAGAGAATTGCAAAAAGTATGTACAAGTCCAATGTATGCCAAAACGTTAGAAACGATAAAGTTTCCCTTTATCGTACGTTATATGATCTCCGGCTTGTAACTTGGGCTTCAAGTCCAGAGGAACAAGTCTTCGATAGAATATTAGGATCAGTGTCATATATATTGTAACCAAACCCAGAGTGATGCCCCAAGGGACTCTCGGACCATTTTGTTCAAACAGGGAACTGAAAGAAAAACAAAACTATTTACAAAAATACATTAAAAATGAGTGAACAAAGACCAAATGCTAAAAAAAACGGTCTGGATGTGGCTGAATATCAACGTTTCTGTTTTGTTACAGGAATTTCGGAAACATTCAGGATGGCCTCTTCAGATTGATGCCAGCAAAACCACTCGCGGACTTTCTTGACACAGGCTGTATTTTCTCCATCTTCAGGAACCGTAATGTTGTTTCCATTTAAACAAATATCTTGAAATTGAATTAGTCAATTTGTCTAGAATGAAATAGCTTTATTTGATCCCAGAGGAATGCACTACGCAACATTTAAACTTCACTAACCTGATAAACAATGGACCCAGCATTCTTGCTAAACTTCCCGCGGTTACAAATAATCCCTGCATTGTGCCCTAAAAAGCAAAATACCTAATTGTTGCTTAATTGTCAAATTTCAACTGTCATAGTTTTCGGATTTAATGCATCCAGCAGATATGGGCGTACACATAGGTGCATAATTGTTTAATTCGAGTGTATTCGAATGTATCGTGTCATACACTCGGATGGCTGAATAAATAGTTTGGTAGATTTTGTTTTACAAGAAAACTGAATTGTTAACCTCCGAGTTACTAATTAAACAGAAATCTAGACAACGTTAAGACACATCATTGCTATGATAGACAAATCGGAGACCTATGCAGAATTTGAATAAATTAATAGTTTAATCAAAATTGAATTAAGATTATGTTAAGAAATGTACCTGTCGCCGCGGTCCGAGGACATTTGCATAAAGGGTCCCGGCTACGGCATTGACCATAGGATAGGCCACACTGAGGAAAACAAATCCAACTATGTATTGAGCAAGAGTGATTTTTGGAGTATAATAGCACCAGGTGAAACGATATTCACAGCCTGATGTGGCAATCGAAGCCACGGTTGTGGCATTCACGGAAGAAGTTGTGGTGTTAGGGGAAGCGGTTCCTGCTGCATTGATATCTAAAATTCAGATTACCCAATTACAAATAAATCTGTACCGAATTCTTCTTAGTTTACTATTTTTGGAGCCATCACAGCAGATGCTTAAGATGTATGACAGAACGGGGAATATTTTCGGGTCTGAGGCTGAGGTGTTGTAGTGACAGATCTCTATTTATTTTGTTCCATGATTTGACAGAAAGCACTGGATGTACGTATGTACGAATATACGTACCATAAAGCATAAAATCCGGAAGGGGCTGCTCATTTGGCCATGAAAATGTGATCAGGTAGCAGATGAGAAAGCAGGCAAATCCCATCAGAATTGTCACGCGTTCGTTGAGTCTAAAACAAAAATGGTATGAAAAAATAAAAAATTTCAAAAAAGTAACTCGAACGATATTGTGACCGAAGATTGCATTTTAAGCAAATTTTGTTGACATTTTCAAGGAGTTTTTTTTAAAAAAATCACTGAAAGCCCCTTAGCAATTGTCTGTTTCCAGGTTATTTTCGGCTAAAACTTAGTTTTCACGTTTTCAAGCAGATCTGACGTTGTATGTAGTTAACTAAACACTTTTCAAGGACGGTTTGCACTTGCAGCCTCTGCCAGAATCGAACCCAGTAGGATAATTTGGCTGGATAATGGTGTTAGCAATTCCCACATGTCACAGCAACAGAAAATAACTATTTTCTTGTAATTTACTAAAATATTTGTTTCTGCATAACCGTACCTTGAATATATCCGGCGAGAACCAATGAAGGTATAAAGCACCATGCTGAATAGTCCCTGTCCTGCCTGTAATATCCCATTATAAAGGATGACCTCTTTGTTGGACCAATTGAACATGGCCATTGTGAACGGAGCTCCTATGCTAAATAGAAATTAATAACATTATTACAGTTAACCAAAACAAGCTCATGTTAACTACCTAACCAAATTTTAGAATTACAATAGATTACACTAATGACTTAATGAGTTATATTTCCTTCACAATTCTGAGATTGTGCCGTGAAAATGAAAATGTAGCGTTATTGAGCAACTGAAACGTAGGTGGAAGATGAAACTGATACTGCAACTGCATAAGAAAACTATCCGAATCTTGAACTAAAACTGGAGAACCGTAATTTTGATAAAACTTTTGTTGCTTGTCGTAGATACTAACCTTCACTCTGAGGCCTGAGCAAAAATGGGTGGGGCCTGGTCGCGTACTTAATAAGTGTACGTTATCCGATCCGGGCCTGAAAATTTAGTCCTTGAAGGTCTCTAGCTTGTGGTAGACTTAAAGCTCCGTTAATTCCGTCTAAATATAGAAACTAAGCAATAAATCAAAATAAATCAGGAAATTGAGAAACCACATGAACTATTAGTTTAGTAATCTTACGCCTCAAAGTTGACACCACAGAAGAACATCGTGAAGCGTCCTCCTATCAATATCAGGGCGGCCACAATATCATAGCTTGGTATTACTGTGTAATCTGAAATAGAAACATAAAACAACAAAAAATAGAATACAAACAAGAAACATGTGCAAAGTAGTGACTAATACAAAAAAGCTGCCAACTGAAAGGCATTAATAGCATTGTGTTCACCGTTTGGTTGGGGGTGGGGGGAGGGGATATAGCGATTGCAGTTAACAAATAAGGCGAACCTGCATGCTTTCTTGGCTTTTGAACAGAGACAAATCGTTCTTTAAAAAGTAGATACATCAATGCGATTGCAATCAGATTGAGGATCATGGAGGCATAGCCGGGAGCTGTGTACATGTCCAAGTGGAATTTATCGTAGACAAATCCTGGATATCCGATATTGGTGAAAATAGCCTGAATGCCTGAAACAACAATGGAACAATGAAACAACAGCATAAAATATAATGTTGGCAACAACAAACAGCTAACTCAGAGGCTAAATCGTGAACGGGTTACGAGACAGTTGACAAAAACCTTTCCATTCGTTAGACACATCCATCATTTCTGTATTAATACAATCATATGTTCAATCTCAGTGCCTTGGCTTTTCAAAAAACAGTGAGCAGACGATTCAAGAGTCTATGCTTAATTTAATCTTACCAGGACCAACCATCACGCCGAGTGAAAATCCGGCTGAAATCAGCGAAATGGCTCGGGCCTTGTCGGCTGCCACGCTCGCCATCGAAGCATAAGATCTAACAACTCCACCATTAGCTAAAATTTACAGCATAGAAATCATAAAATTTTGGGCTATTTTATCTAAGCTAGAGTTACATCCTGGCATAACAAAATCCTGCTAACGAAATTGACCTGCTTTCTTTGCCATTACCGCAGAAAACTAACGAACACTCAATGCCAATAGTAAAAATAAATACAATACAATAGCGTTTATTTTAATGAAAAAACCACCTCCCTAGTCTTCCTACCTGCTCCAATTCCGCCGATGAACCGAAATGCAAGTAAGACAAATCGTCTGGGCACTGTTTTGGGCCAGGCTTCTACCAAACAGAAGCCAAGGTTTCCCACCAGCTGGATGGCCAGACCAGTGACAATCGGTAAACGGATGGTCTTCCATCGGTTGGACCAGTAGCCCCAGAGTGGAGCAAAAAGCAACTGACCCAAACTGAAGACAGCTATGACGAAACCGAAAAACGTTTCGGTGGCGTCTTCATCTATCTAAAACAAAATGAAAAAATCTACTAATTCACAAGTTATTTCCTGCCATGAGCCGGTATTGAAATGAGATGTTGGCGATGACCCCCTCGTAGCTATGTATTTGGGATCCCGTGCTCGTGTGGTTATGGGCATATGTGTTCTAAGTTAAAGCTCACGTCAACATTGGCCAGTGTTACTATAACGTGAAGTCACAATCATTTTGTGACCAAATGGCTGTTGAATAGCCTGTTCTGGATACTACACTTTGGCAAAGAGAGTGCGATTAACAGATGTGGGAAACTATTACAGTGCTAAGACCAGCCTACGCAGCAATATGGCAGCCGTTCATATAAGGTTGGTTCACCTTTCTGAGATACGGATACAAAGATGATACAAACATGGAGAACTGAACTCCGGTCAGAAATAGGACTATGGTAGCAATCCATAGTGACTTCCAGTCAGTCTTTGGCTTTTCTGATATTGTGGATGTGATGGAGACAACACTTACAAGTCGCTCTGGCGGATCCGCTCTGAAATTCAAACCACAGTTAGGTATTAAAAACACAGTTAGGAGTCAAAAGCTCAGAACTTTCCTAATAGACTGAGATGAGACCTACATAAGTTGCAATAATGGATATAAAAGGCGAAAACTGGAGGTTGGCTTGTTTAAATGAGTTTGACAATTATATATGCTAAACGAGAACGTGCGAAAGCTTCTGGCATCTCAGAGAGGTACGATTGTTATCTAGTCACTAGTCAGATGCATTTTCCTTCTAACTCATGCAAACACATAGTTAACAACCAACAACGGTATCGGTATTTGGTATAGCATCCGAAATTTCGGATTTAGTGTGCCACAAAGCTTAAAAGCTTTTACTTATCAGGAAGAGCTGAGTGCAGGAAGAACTGATTATCTCATACTTAATCTTTTTAATAAAAATATCTTATAATATAAACGTTTTCTTGATAACTTTCTCAGGCCTAACTTGGTGCTCATCTCTTAGATCAGTTAAGTTATGAAATTCGACAATACCCTTTTAAATCCCCGTTTGGGGAAACTAAGAACACAGTTTATTGCACCACTGTTATCAAGATGCAACATAGTTTCTACACTTACTTTTGTGGCAGCTGGTTTGCACCCATTATAACCCGAAAATGGTGCATATATTTTTAACATGATAAAATAGATGTAAGCCACTATCACGAGGCCAGACTGATAAAGGTGCATAAAAATTCATGCTGACAGTCGCACAATCACATCATAGTGTAATATTACGCAATTGCACTTTCGTGATCATTGACACTTTGGTTATTCAAGACTACAAAATCTGGTCCACGTGGTCGCTGCTGTTAGAGTAGCTGCAGACGCCAGACCACAAAGTGCTCTCGTGTGAACTTTCACTGAACCCAAAAAAGCAACATCGTCGTTAGAGTACAAAGATCGTGTCGCATGATACGTGTTCGTCTTTTCTACAAGTCTTCGCTATTAAGACTAACTATGCGGTATCGCGATGCTAATATTGAGAGCTGTTAGTTTTTGCACCCAAATTAAACGGAGTGGAGCAGAACAGCTAAGAAATTTGTGTAGCAAGTGAGTTACAGATATACAAACAACTTTTAAGCCTGAGCAAAGGTTAAGTGATAATGATATAGTTAACTGATATGATAGTGGCTAATGGCCATTTGTAGCTTGTTTAGCTTACTAGGAAAATCCCCAAAAGGAGTTGACTTCTTCCTTTGATGTTTTTATTTGCACATAGAAATATTATCAGTTTAGTTAATATATACCAAAATGAATGATGCTCTCCGCTTAAGAATGTTTTTTTCGGTGAATATTGTGACTTAAACTGCTCTAACACACTGTTGTGTCCATATTTTTCAATTTTCTTTCAGCATTTTTCTAAGTTGAACAATGCACTGCAGGAAAATTGTGCTACCGTTATCACAATAGTCATGCCATTTATTAAATTGAATTAATTAAAACTCTACAGATTCGAAAGAACCGAAGATTTTATTTTGCGTCCTTATGCCACTCGAGGTCGTACCAAACGGATTGTTTCAAAATGTCTGAAGCAGCGAGTTCCAACCTTCCCAAACCTCCTTCAAACCTTGACAGACCTGATCCAGAATTGACCCAGCTCAGGACCAAGTTCAGTATTTCCAAATGCTTTAGTAAGGCTTTAAGTTAATGAATGCTTGGTTGGCCAAGATCAAAGTCAAGCGTCAAGGTCTCTTAAGTTTCAGCTACAAAAGAGGTATAATTTTATTGAAGAGCAACAAAAATAAATAGGAATCAGTAGATATTATACAAAATCCTTGAAAATTCATAGTGATTAGGCTTCTATCAAAGTCATATACGAAGAATACAATTCCTCCTTTTCTTCAATGGACTTCATCGAAACCAGTATCACGAGGCGAAGACGGCTAAAATAGAGGTATATATATTAAAAATGACTTAAACAAAAAAGTTAAAGTCAATACAAACTACTAAATTGGTAGTAGTCGGTCTGGTACAGAGCCAATATATTAGCAATGCCTCGAATCAAATATGGCTATATTTCACATACATACGGGTACTTTTAGAATTTCTTGCTTGTTGTTTCTGAACTTAAAAATTTGGGTAAGGAACACATTGGCAAACCAGATAGTTCTGGTTCAATCTCGTTGCTGGATTTGCTTCAGCTTTCTAGATTCATGCCGCTGACAGACTATAGCTTGTTAATCGCTGTACATTATCATGTGGCCTGGAAACATTCAATAACAATGCCACACAGACAATAGCTTCAATAGTAACCAATGTGTTCGTTAAAATTTACTCTTTGTCCGCAGTCAAGGGAGAGTATTGAACAATAGGAAGAAAGCGACGCAAATGAAAGGGAAAATCATGAAGAGGGAGGTCAATTTCTTGATATTGCACGTTGGCAGCTTTTTCTAAAACGAAATATAGTTTACTTGACCAACTAGCAACTTAAACCTATGTAAACTATGTTACATAATAAGTTTTAGATAGATTAACAAGAAACCATTGTCACTTGTTTTCTAACTAACAATCGATGTCTCACTATAAAATTGGCTTAATAAAGCCAAAATTAATTTCATTGTATTCATTAAAAAGAGAGAATGTTAAGCTACATTTCGGTATAAAGATGGCTAACTCGAAGTAATGAATGAGTAATAAAGGTTCAAAGTTCATGCCTCCAAAAGGAATCACCACCTTAAACCAAGAGTACATAATGATAAGAGTATGACACTAAGCCTAGTCTCTGCTATCAGAGCAAAAACTATGCTCTGTTCGCTATCGGCTGACCTCCCCCACAAATTGGACCCATCACTTCAAATAAATTTGGCCGCTATCCTTGTATGCTGAAAGCTGAAGTTCGAAAACACAACTACTCAGTTGGTTTAATGTGCGTCTGTTGCAAGTTTTAGAACACAAACACAACGTACTGATTTCTTTGCGTTTTACAGCAAACCCTCAGTTTTGCAGGAGTAGAGCATTTCTGTCAACTGCGATAATTTGTAAATGTGTGCGCAAAACGGAGTATCACCTTACCATTTGGAGCATTATTGACGTATTGCCCAATATTGAGAGGGTTAGCAGGAAATTCCGTGCGCCAGGTCAGATCACCGACTAAGTGTGATCCCACACGATCTCTGTAGCAGCAAGAACTGAAAAATACAAAATCAAATAACATCATTTCTTTTAGGTTCGTTTTTGGCTAAAATAGTTTTTATTAAACCAGGTATAGAATATAATTAATTTTTGTTTATATTGGTAATCACAATATTCTAACCTATAAATCATTCTGGAAAGACCCCGATGATTGCCGTCTATAGTGAGGCCATCAGAACATCGAAATACATACTGATTGGCAATAGACTGAAGAAAAACGGGTTCCCCGATTTGGTACAAGGTCCCTAAAATAAAACAATGTTTGAAACTATTATGTTTCGGCAGATCCTGAACTGAAGTTTCCGAAGACTCATCAGTTAGTAATAGCGAGAGTACATAATAATAAGAGTATGCCACTAGGCACACACTATATTGTCAGAGCAAAAACTATGCTCTGCACGCTAACGGCCCACCCTCCCGCAAATCAGACCCTAGTGACCCCCCCGCAAATCAGTACCTAGTCGAAACGGGGGTACGCTCACTCGCTCTATGTTTATGTGCTTAAGCTCGAAAACACAAGCGCGTGCGCGAATTTTGTGCCTGCTTCGAGCTTTAGAACATAAACATAGCGCTCAAAATTCTTTGAAGTGAAGGGTCTAATTTGCGGGGGGGGGTGGGCCGTTAGCGAGCAGAGCATAGTTTTTGCTCTGATAACATAGAGTGTGCCCAGTGGCACACTTTATATTATGTACTCTTGGTAATATCAAGAGTACATAATAATAAGAGTATGTGT